>JABUQX010003259.1:0-32500 GCA_015478945.1 Trachelipus rathkii
AAAAGAGGATACATGGCCGACCGAAAGTCCATCGCACAAGACGCGACATACATCCACATCAAAAATGGAAGGGAGGCGCGATCTCGCCAAGGCTGCTGCGTTTTGTACAAACGCATCCTAATGCTATTATCAAACTATTTGTCACTCGACCTACTTACTTTATAAGTTCTTTTTTTAGAACTGAAATCAGAATTGATTACTTGAATGCCTGAATTGCGGTAAGCAAGCGGTCACGCAATCCGTCTGCAAAACTTTTTACTGGTAAGATATTTAAAAGCGCTTTAAAGCGATCAGTTTCACTAGTGGACTCAAGTTGTAGTTCCAACAAAGCAAATGTGAGCTCTAAATCATTTTCTATAAACTTACCATTGTAAGTAGTGGTTTGAGTCCGTTCAGAATTTGAAGTGCCGATAATATTTTGAGCAATATCACCATGACAAAAATATATTGGAGTTGTAAAGGTAAATAAAATATGATAAAAAGGACGGCAGGGGAGCACTGCCGCAAATCTGCCTATACTAACTAAACTATATCTAAAATAACTTCAAATTAGAAAGACACTTAACTCTCAAATATAAAAACTGGGGCGTGAAAAAACCGAAATAAAAATAGTTACAATGGTGGGGAAGGAAACAGCACCTTACAAATCTGCCTATTATTTTTGGGCAGACCCCCGAAAATAAAGAATATTGAGACCCGATAAAAAGGCAAAAAAATAAATAAAGTAATATAATGATTATATATAGTATATATTATATATATATATATTATATATACGCTGTTATATATATATAATATATATATTATATATATATATATCAGTATATACTATATATAATATATATATATATATCTATATTATATATATAATATATATATAAATATATATATATAACATATATAATATATACTATATATATATATATATATATATATATATATTATATATATATATACTATATATATATACTATATATATATATATCTATATATACTATATATATATATATATATACTATATATATATACTAGTATACCAACCATACGTGTACGTACGGACACGTATAGTGGGGTGTGCCACACGCACACAGAGTTTGAGCGAGTGCCGATGTTCCGGCATTCTTTATATACAATATATATATATATACCGTATATATATATATATATATATATATATATATATATTATATATATTATATATATATTACTATATATATATATATGTATATATATATACTATATATGATACTATATCAGTATATTATATACTACTACTATACTATATATATATAGTATCATATATATATATCATATATAGTATATAATATCTATATATATATATATGATAATTTTGGTAAAGTCAACTAATTTTTAGATATTTAAAACCTTATAAATTAATGTTATAGAATTATCTTATATTTTATCTTTTTGCTAAAAGAAATAATTAGTTAACTTACCTTATTTAATTCTAGCCACTGCAAATTAACAGCATATCTTCAACAAACACGCTTTACAATTCAGAATGAACAATTTTCTGTCATCTTTTTGTTTTAAGAAAAAATGTCGCTTTCTCTTAATCTTACTAAAAGAAGAGATCTTGAGCGCAAAATTATCATTTATTATTTGTAGTCAAACAGCATGACTCTCTAAATCTGCTAATGCGCAAAACATTAACCAATTTTTCCCGTTTCTGGAGTGTATTCAATTTCTTAGGAGAATATATTGATCCTCCAATTTCTGAAGAGTCTCTCACTTTCCACGGAAAAAGGGGGGCGAGCTTAAATATTTTCTAGCAAGAGCACCCAAATGCTGAAAGGTCCCTTTATTCGATGACCACCATTGTAAAAAGGGACTCTTCCGCCTGCAATTTTTAAATAAGGGTTTTCCATATTTTTAATATTGAATTGCAATTTTCTACTTTTAATAACAGCTTCATTTTTTCAATATATGGTGTCTTTTTTTTCTTCGCTTAGGACTGAGTTTCTTTGGCTGTTGTTTAAGTCTTTTTCTCTTCTTAAATTCCGACAAAAGCAGCTTTCAAAACTGAAAGTTAAAACTACTATCTTCAGTATCACCTTTTCTTCACCCTCATTTGTTTGATAAAATGAGAAAGACATCTGAAGATTGGTCTTAAAGTAGTAAGATTACTGCGTGTTTTCCTTTCCTTTATAGCGCATCATATGATTCTTGCACACATCCTTGCCTTAAGAATATCTTTCCACTTTTTCTATTGTTATATTCATCCGCTCAGGATGTGTTTTAAAGACGCGTGGATAAGCATCAAAAGGTAGCAAAGCACCGATTTCTTATCACGTAAAGGTAAACTGCTCGAATCATCTTTTTTTTACTGGCATTTTTTCAATGGCTGATGACGTTTTTACGGACCGCAAGTCCGCGTGCAAATAGTCCTTTTTTCTCCTGACACTTCTTCAAAAAAAACACTGCAAATTCAGCTTTCATATTTGCGGATTAATTCGCCGATGCATTGATCTCCCGTTGTCGGCTCAACCAAATTCTGCTAAACAATTCACAAAAGTTTTGAAGTATCTTTTAGCAATTTTTCAAGAACTTTCCGTTGTTTCTAAACATGCAGGTTTTGAATGATTCACTGCAATATGAAATGAGAGCCGTCTTTTTGTTCAAAATTCTTTTGAAAAGTTAGTAATACTGGCTACTTACATCTGGTTTTCTGTACCATCCTGAACGCTAAACTCCGTGTGCTGTGGTAAATTAACCTAATCTAGTTTGATATTCTTCCTACTTGGGCAATAGCTCGAGGCGAGTGATTAAAATGACCTACGATTGTTTGCACTATCGGGATATATTTTTTCAGGGCGTCTCTTTGTTCAACATATGGCATCATCTGAGAACTAGGTATCCAAGAGTCTGGTAAAAAGCAAGGTAACTTCCTGGAAATGCCCTGCTTTGTGGTAACTGGCCTGCAGGCCATAAACTTAGGTGCCGTTACTCGTCTTACTATAACATCGAATTTTATAAGCCAGGCACTATTGAAATCTTCGCATAGCATTGTTGAAGACAATGCACTTATCATTAGATGCTGTTGTGAGGATACGTGAAAGAGGTGGAAGCTCGAAGGATAAGCATTTATATTGCGAACCTAGCTCCAATTATTCACAGAGCCTAAAATGGGC
Source organism: Trachelipus rathkii (assembly GCA_015478945.1). NCBI lineage: Eukaryota > Metazoa > Arthropoda > Malacostraca > Isopoda > Trachelipodidae > Trachelipus > Trachelipus rathkii. Next base: position 3,153 of record JABUQX010003259.1, read on the forward strand.
AAATATTTCACTGCTGCACTTACGAGTTTCACGGGTATATAATTATCAAAAAACATACTTACATAACATTACTACCGGAAACATTGCAAATTCTTTCCTCACCATGACTCGTATGAAAATCCTCAACATGATATCTTTAGGCCTCTAACGTAAGCATTCGCCGCGTCAAGGTCCAGTTCTTTTTTCTTGTAAATTAAGTAGGAATTAAGGCCAGAAACTCGATTAAAAAATCAATACGGCGAGACTTCGAAATACTGTCTTTGAAATTATCATAAAGATGGAATAAAAATTATTGTTAAGATTGGTATTACCCAAAGAATCCGGTCAACAGATATCGGTAAAATTTTGCCGATTCCGATTCGCGATTCCAATTCCCTGAAGAAACAGCCGATTCCTGCCGATTCCGCGATGCCGAATTTCCCGATATAATCGTGGCCGCATCACTAATATATAGTATATATATATATATATATATATATATATATATATATATATATATATATAAGATATATATAGTATATAATATACTAATATATATATATATATATATATATTATATATATATAATATATATATATGTTTTTTTTTTATATAGTATATATATAGTATATATATATATATATATATATATATATATATATATGATTATAATATATCGAATACAAAAAAAAAAAAAATGGTAAAAATATACGTAAAATATTTGTAAAAACTTGAAAAAAATATATCCGCGGGAATTGTGTCCGGTGAGATCCTGAGGAGACAAACACTGTCAATGGAGGGCTTCGTGTAGACCAGAAAGCGTTCGAAAATATGAGAAGGCACGTTCTTTCACGGAGGGGACACCAATCTGTGTGGTTTGCTAATTGTAGGATGCCAATTGGAGGTGTTGGTCTGGATGATGGGTCCACAGTGAAGGTAGAAGAAAACTAGGAACTGTTATCGAGCAAACCCGAGAACTTTTCACAAATGGAGTAAGAAAAATATGAGGCAATGTCAATATTGTTTTAAAACACACTCGATGAATTATAACAAAACGTAGGATTAGTTGGCGAACAATTCAGCACTGGAAGAGTCACAAATAAAACCCTTTTAGTATAAATTATCATGAGCGTTGAAATAACGTTGTATAATCAAAATGGCGGCGACAAGAGGAGGAGGGAGACAACAAGCGTAAGAGCGCCCTCTGGAGCGAAAGGGGGAAAGCTTAGAGAAGAGAGAGAGAGAGGAGAGAGAGAAGAAGAGATGAGCGAGAGAGAGAGAGAGAGAGAAAGAGTAGAGACGAGAGAGAGAGAGAGAGAGAGAGAAGAATTATTGAAAAGAAAGTAAAATGAAGGAGACTAACAATATATATATATAGTTATATATAGTATATGATATTATATATATATATATACTATATATATATATATAGTAGTATATATAATATATGATATATATATATATATATTTATATAATATAGTATATATATAATCATAATATATAATATATATACTTATATATATATCATAGTATATTATAATATATATATATATATGATATATACTATATATATATATATATATATATGAACTATAGATATAAGCTATATATAATATATATATATTATATATATATATATTAGTATATATATATATATATATATATATAATATATATATATATATATATTTATATATATATAATATAGTATAATATATATATATATTATATTATATATGATATATATATATATATATATACTATTATCTGATATATTATATAATACTATTACTATTATATATACTACTTTAGTGATGGAGGTCATGAATGACCTCTATAATAGGGCACGCAACTCTAATAACAAAAGAAAATTACCTCACTGTAATTTTATTACACTGTGTTCAAAAATTTATTGAAATTTATTTGAATTGGCAACACTTCATTTCGCTCTTCCAACCGCCATTTTTGAATTAATTTATTAGATAAGCAGTATAATAACATCTTTATAAAGAACTTTTTTTCCTGTTTTATGCGGCGAGTGCAAGTGAGAACAAAAATCATTTAAATATATTATGCAAAATTAAAATAATTAAGTAGGCCCTATTAGGAGGCCTCAGGTGTCAAGTGACTATTGTAACAGTTTTATATTATTTATTTTACCATCTATTTTTAGCTAGTCTATTCATGGTAGCAGGCCTTGGGTTAGACTTAAAACAAGGCCTAATTCTTCCTCAGGGGCTTTACTAGTAGGGAACCTACGCTCAAATTTCCTTCTGTAAATACTTTTCCAAATGCAAGTAGGCCAATGTAGGTCCTACTTGTTTATGTTAAATAACCGCTATTTATTTATTTATTTATTACTATCATTATTTATATATGATCATTATCTGTATTAGCATATTATTTATTTTTATTTATTACCCAGGACGTCTGGGGTTTCTGTTACAGGCTACATTTCCTGCTCAAAAAAATATATGCTCAAAATTGCTACCTTGTTTCACAACCTTAAGCAAGAAGTTTCTGTCGGCAAACAACAACATACCACAGATATATATATATATATATATATATATATATATATATACATATATATTTTATCATATATATATATATATATATATATATATATATATATATATATATATATATATATATACTATAATAATATATATATTCCATAATATAAAATATAATATAAATATCATATATATATATATATATATATATAATATATATTCTGTACTCTATAAAAACTATATATTTATGTATAATATATATATATGTATATATATATATATAATATATATAGTATATGAAGCGGCGTACAACAATAATTTTTTCCGGGGGTTTATCCGGAGATAAACCATTAAGGTTTTAAAGGGGAAATTGAGATTCTTTTGATAAACCTCAGAATTTGTATGTGAGATGTAATGTACTAGAGAGAACTGTTTAAGAAAATTAGGAAAGATGGAAAAAATTTCAGCTTTGTAAATTTAAAATTATTATTATAAGTATATAAAAGATCATAAAATTTTATTTTATCAATATTTTAAGGATTTGTTTTAATCTTTTGTTTACGACCTCTACTTAAAGTTTTTTTGTTTTTGTTTTTTTAATACAAAACCGTTATAGGTTATGTAATTCCAATGCTGTGGTAAGAATGGAATTGTGGAATTGTAGGAAAGCAATAACTATCAACAAAATAGTTTAAATTTTTAGCTAGTTCAGTAGTATCATCATTTTGATTTGCCATGGTGAGAAAATGAGAGTGCGGTCACATATGGAACAAGATTCAAATGTCGTGCGTTCCCAGATCCTGCAAAATGTTCGATGACTTTATCGTTGGTGATTTCTAAATCCAAGTCTCTGTGAATAAAGAGTAAAGCAAATCCATTTAAAGTTTCAAACTATTTTCACTTGTTGTGTTCCACAAATACATTTGAACTAATTTCAGTTTAGAAAAGCTTCGTTCAACTAAAGATGTAGAAACAGAAATACAGCAAGTATTTTTGACAGTATGTTTATATTTGGGGAAATGTTTTCGTCTAATTCGGCGAGGGCACTTGTGGGATTTTATTGAGATCCTTTCCACTTTTGTCTCCACAATTTCCACTCTCCTAGGAATACTTCATCGTAAGAACCAATGAATCGTCTCTGTAGAATTCAAATGCTGATTGAACTTTGCCAAATGAAGCGTCACAGTTTGTTGGAATAAAGTACTGAAGAGATGAAACGGTATCCTGGTTAGTTAAAAACCTTTCACTTAAGGGTAGAAATCATATTATCTAAACATGGCATAAAAACTGTTAGTTGATAGTACTCCTCCTGGTCTGTAGAAGATGGATTGGGTCGATGCCTCTGAGACCAACTGCTCTTGGTAATGTTAAACCGATATTTATATGAACTGCCGTTCCAGTGAAAATTCAAACATTTCGTGAAGCTCAGAATCAGCATTTTCTCTTAAATGGTGAATAGTTTTCTTTTAGTGATTACTTGTTCAATTGCTCTACATAGATCGATACTTTTAGTTTTAAAGTATTTTGAAAGTTTGTATGCAATCCCAACAACTTTGAAGTTACAACCAGATCCGAAACGAATGATGGTATTAGTATACTGTTTAAAATTAATTGCTCACCTTTTGAATGTTCACCTGGCAATTGACTGACATGCATCCAGATCTGCTACTATTGGTATAAGAATTTCCTTGCAAAGCAACACAGCTTTTAACCTTTCGCACTATTTTCATTTTCATTCTCGTATTCTCACAATCTTGTTTTAATTCTTTATTTTTTTTTACTAAAACGGATTCACGCTTTACAATGGCTTGAAAAAATGTGCACGTCTCTGATATTACATATATCGCATTTCATACAGTTTGAACTTTAATGTATCAGAGATGCACAAATTTAAGCAAGGCTTACACAGCGAGTGTACATTGCTTTAGGAAAGAATTTCTTTAAAATTGCTTGCAGTTGGTGATTTTTTGATTTTTTAAGAAAAAAAATCAATTTTTGATTTTCTTGATTTTTTAAGAAAAAAATTCAATTTTTGATTTTCTTGATTTTTTTTATTTTTTTTTTGATTTTTTCAGATTCGCGACGTCACGCGAAATATAATTTGTAAACAAACTATTTTTAAGTTCGATATAGTATTATTTTTTAAGTGATTTATTCATTCTATATAAATCAGAATGGAAAATCAGGAGAGAAATAAAGTGAAATTAAAAAAATTGTCTGTTTATACTGCAAGAATGTTTTACAAATATACTGGTTACAATGCCAATAGGTTGTTGAAATTAAATATATAATATATATTATATTATATATATATATATATTATATTATATATTATATATATAATTATATAATATCTATATATATATATATATTAAATATATATATATATATATATATAAAATATATTAATATATTATAATATATATATATATATATATTATATATATATATATAATAATATATATAATATAATAATATATAAAATATATATATATAATATTATATATATATATATATATTATATATATATATATATATAGATATAATATATATATATATATATATATATATATATAATATATTATATATATATATATATATTAAAAACTTCATAATATATATAGTTTTATTTTATTTTCTATTTCTTTTTAGAAGTTAAATCACTTAAATATACAAAAAAATATTGAATATATATATTATATATATATATATATATATATATATATATATATATATATATATATATATATATTATATATATATAATATATATATATACTTAATATATATATATATATATAATAGTAATATATAATAATATATAGTAATATATATTATATATATTAAATCAAAAAAATCATGATTTTTTTTATTAAAAAAAAATCAAGTAAAAAATCAGTTGATGAATTCATCTCTCATGGACGAGGGCTCTATCATAGCCCTGGGCCTCTCAGATTGGCTCCAGTGAGTTTTTCCTTAGCACTCTCGCTAAGCCTTGCCAAAGAAAGTCCTCTGTTATAGCAAAAGTCTTGGTTTTTGTAATGTATCTTTGGCACAAAGAAAACTGTTCCACTTGAGATATACATCGGGATATATCATTTACCACCCCTGTGAATCATTGTCAATAGGGCAATATAAGACTTACTTTTCTCTCAGTTTGATCATCAATTGTTAGTCTGTCACTAATGATTCTGCAACAGAATCAGAGCATTTGAAAGTGTCGGAAGGTTGACGAAAGGAAGTTGATAGATCGTCTGTATTCTGGAAGCTATCACTTGAAAGGTCTAACTTTAATTCATTTGAATGTCTACTTGATTTTTCAGACGATCTTAAATAATGTCTAAATGTGGAACTTTCTTAAGCAGTTTTTCTTGCTTCTTTCTTTCCTTTATCTTTTGCCAAACCTCTATATTGAGCTTCATTAAAAAATATAGGATTAGGAACCGTAATATAAGCTTTAAGGGGAGGGTCCAATTATTTCTCCGGGCTGAGCCCAATTTCCTTCCCCCTAAAAATGGACATAAAATCAGTAATTTTCAGTCAATTTTAACCAAATAAACACCAAGCTGTAGCTTTTTTGGCTTCTAAAACGTCATGTTCGAGTGTTTTTCTGTATCTGTAGTCATTGTTTTGGTATTTTAATTTTTTGAGAATCTATGTTTTTGACATTTGTTGAAACTCCTACAATTTTTTTTCGAAATGACTTCAAACGTGAAATATTCAAAGATTTGACTATTATCTAAAAAATGTTGGAGCGGAATTTTGATATCTGACCCCATATCTGAGCATCGGTAGATTTTCAAAACCTACTATTTTTGGGTTTTCAAATTTAAGGGGTAGATTTTAAAACCTACTATATTTGGAGTTCACAATTTAAAAATTGATATTTTCTGTTTATCCGAGATCTGCACGAAAATTTCAGGACATTTGTAGTCAGGGACATGCACATTTTTTATTTAGATAATTTCTTTGTATATGCAGTAGTTTTGGATTTGTTATTGGAAAAAAATTTCAAAAAAATTTTTTTTGGTGGAATTTAAAAAAAATTATCTAAGTAAAAAGATGTATCTCGCCCGATTATACAAGCCCTGAAAATTTGATGTTGATCGGATAAGTAGAAAAAAATATATATCAATATTTCACATTTTCAAAACATCAAACGTTTGAAAAGTGAAATACATTCTTTTGATTCCATTGAAGCTTACATACTTTTGATTCCATTCAGAAGCTTACTACTTTGATTCAATTTCAGAAGCTTACCACCAACACCATATATCACTAAAATTACCATAGTAAGCTTCCTCATTAATCCGATCATACCCTGATTGCAATCCATAAACCTAAATGCCAATTTAATCTCTTCCCCCTCATTTCTCAATCATTGTTTCAATTTAAAGATTTAATCCAACACACCTCTACCACTTCTAACTTCCCTGTTTTTCACAATCAGACCTTCAGTCACTCGACGCACTCTTTCGACCAAAATACCAGCATATATATTCGCTACAACACTCAATAAACTAATTCCCATATAATGTCTACAGTTCCCCTTAGCCTATCTCCCTTACATAAGGTACTATTACTGCTCTCCTTCAATCCCCCGGAACTTATACCCTCCATAAACGTTTGTTACACAACTTCCAAATTTTTCCCCGTGTTTTTTTGTCCACTCACCAACCTGCCTCCGTTCTTGTCATTTCGACCTAGTAATTCATATATACCTGCAGATTTACCATTCTCAACTTTCTCACTCTACCATTACCTCCTCCTTATTAAAGACTCATCCCCAAAAATACCTATTTCCTTCTTGCAAACCATCATAAACCCACACACACATTGACTATTATCAACTTTTTTCCATTACTGCGCAATTGTTATGGGAGAATTTCGAAAGTGTTTCCCTCCACCACTCTCCTCACATTTCATTTCTCATCAATTACGAAAGCACCATACCTTATTCATTTATGCTTATGGAGATTTCTCCTTATATATTATATATATATATGATATATATATATATATATATATATATACTTATATATATATAATATTAATATATAATATAATATATATTATTTATAATTATAATATTATATATATATATATATATATATATATATATATATATATATATATATATATATTAATATTATATCTATATATATATAATATTTATAATATATAATATATATTATACAATCAGCATAGCTTGACCGGGGTGGTCAATTGGCAATCAACATTCAAAGAAAGTCGAACAAAATGTAACGGACTAAAAAGTAAAGGGAGAAAAATAACCGGAAGTTATTCGCTGTGCGTTACATGAAAGAAAAAATAACGAGTCCGTTACTCCGTTGCTCCAAAAAAACTTAATCCGTTTAGTTAACGGAGTAACGGATCGTGCCCATCTCTCTCTCTCTCTCTCTCTCTCTTCTCTCTCATAATATATAATAATAATATATATATATAATATATATATATAATATATAATATATATATTAATATAATATATATATAATATATAATAATATATATATTATATATATATATATATAATATATATATATATAATAATATATATATATATATATAATATATATATAGTATATATAATATATACTATATATATATAAATATATATATATATATATATATATATATATAGATATATATATATTTTATTAATACTATATATATATATATATTAATATATATATATATATATATATATATATATATATATTACCCATAATTTTAAATTGCAGGCGTGGGTAAACCTTATAAATATAAACCGATGTGATCTAAAAATTATTTTAATGTGCGTAAGAATTTGGCTGTTGAACTGGGATGGTCGCGTGGTAGATATTTTGCCATTCCATTTACCTCCCTAATGTCTTTCATAGTATATACTGCATATTATTTCGATACTTTTTAAATATTATATTTTACATTATGTGTTTATGAACAGTGATTATTTATTCAAATCATTTCAGCAATGATCTATAGTATTTTAAAATTATATTATCATCGTAGTGTGTTTGTTTCTGTAATATTGGTTGAATGGAAATGTTTGTTTTCAAATTGCTATTTCGTAAGATTGCTGATGGGTTAGTGTATGAACAAGTTTATATTAATTTTTATAAAAATATGATTTATTTCATGTTAAAATTTTCATTGGCTCACAACTTAAAGATAATTCTACCATTTATATATATGATATTTCTTATTTTTTAGTACATAATGTTAATTTTCATTTAAATTTTCAGGTACATACAATACAACCTTAGTTCATGAGAAAAGTGATGAGGTAGCTTTAACATTGAGATGAAACTAGATTGTACTAGGCTCTGTTAATTAATGTATTGATAAATTTAAGTTTTTTTATTTATTTCTTTTTATATGATTTATGAGACATATTATAAGTGTAGTATTTCTACGGTAGACTTAAATATCATTGCATTTTAAATTAATTTATACATTAATATATATATATACTATTATATAGTAGTATATATATATCATATATATATATATATATATATATAATATATATATATAATATATCATATATATTATATACCTATATATTGTTTAAAATTATAATTAAAACTTCATAATTTATTGTTAAATATTAATTATTTATTAACTTTATTATTTTTAAATAATTATTACTTAATTTAGTAGAAACGTTATTCAATTGTTTCCCTGTAATATTTAACCAATTGAGCAAGGCGCATATGTATCGCGCAACCTCCTTGATCATATTATTATTATAAAAAACAAGGATAAGTAAGTACTTGTGACCATCGTTCGGAAAAAGTTGTTTTTGTTTATATGCAACTTTTAAATTGTTAAGCATATAACAGTGCAAGTTCTACTTAAATTAGACTATAATCCCAACCTAGTTTATGTTGGGAAATATTTATGTAATACTTTTCTCTAATTGAAATTCCTTAAGTTAAAAATAAAGAACAGTGCAATATCGTTCTGAAAGTCAAATTAATTTTTGAAACTACCATCATTAATTGCTCCTATCTTATGATTCAATGCAAAGGATCTCTGTAATTATAATTTATTATTTCGAGGTAGAGCCTGGCCAGGAACTGTTTTGGGTAATAAATTGGTAGGTCCTAAGCATATTAAAGTTGCGTAATTATTTATAAGTTAAGACACTTTATATTTTCTCTTATTATGTAATCAGTTTGTTATTTTTAAATAATCTTTCCCACAAAGTATATGTTCAATTTGTTGAGTTTGGTATTATTTATAACTTAGCAAAGTTAACATATCATATTTTATTTCAAAAAATTAAATTTTCAACTCAGAAAAAGTTTCTATCGAGAATTGCATTACGTATTGTTATTAGAAAGATCGATATTTTTAATATCGATAGTGGAGCGATATTGCCTGTTCGATACTTATATCGAGTATGTATCGATATATCGATTACATATCGATATTATAAATTATTCACGTAGGTTGAATTTAAATTTAAGTGTGAATTTTGTTAAATTGAAATGGATTTTAAGCATTTCTAGTGTAAATATATTATAAAAAGTGATAGTGTTAGTAATTGGTGATAGGATAGTTTATAATAATCATATATTAAAGCAAATTTATGCTAAAATTAGAAATTAAGTTTGTTTACTAGCAGTACATGCGTTCGATAGGCTATAGCTATTGAAAATTATAAAGCTGCCTATTTAATGAATTTGGATTTCATTTATTGGTTAAGAAAATTATTAATATTAAGGTATAGTAATTAAATTATGCTACAAATAGTAAATTTTATTATAGGCTAAGTTGATATACCTAATCAAAATTATGGGCCTAACTGATGAAGAAGCTCAAGCCTTAAGCTCTTGTAAAGCTTCTGTTAAAGCTTTGATAAGAAAAAGAGCTATTTCTAAAGCAAAAATTACTAATAATTTAAAAAAGTTAACTGCTTTTGGTAATGAAAATAAATTAACAGAGCCTCTATTTAGAGCTGTAAATACTGATATTGAGAAAGAAGTCTATTCTATTAAAAGTTTGGATGAAGAGATTGTCATACTGTTGTCTGATAATAATGTAGATAATTTAGATCCTTCTTATTTTAATTCTGAGCTTGAAGGTCAAGTAGATTACCATTTTGAGTTGTCAGCTGAGTTATTGTCCTTAGAAAAATATTTTCCTAAAGAAATTGTAAAAATAAATGAGAGTGTAAATACTGATAATTTTTTGGATTTAATAAATAAGGTTAATATAAATGATTCCAAACTGCCTCAGTTGCAGTGCGAAGTATTTGATGGATTGGGAAAAAATAAATTACTTTTTTCCAATTTCCTTAATAAATTTAATAATTTAATCGGTAATAGGAGTAATTTAACCAATTCAGTAAAGCTTGCTTATTTAATTAGTTTTTTAAAGGATTATGCTCTTAAAGTAGTAAGCCATCTGTCTATTACAGATGAAAACTATGACATAGCCTTAAGGTTATTAAAGAAAGAATTTCTTGATAGGCCTTTCATAATTAATGAAAATATAAATAATATTTTAGATCTTAAGGTTGATGAAGGCTATGATGAAGGCTTTTTGAAATTGAAAGTGTATATAAATGAACTTAGGTCAATGATTTATGAACTTAAGAGTTATGAAGTAGACTTTTTAGAAGCTGATACACCTGGAAGTCTACTTTTGAGTAATATAATATTTCAAAAATTGCCTAAAGTGTTTAAAAGTGAATTAATACATAAAATTGCAAATAATTATCCTACTTTGGTACAAATTTTTGATCATTATAATGAGGTTATTAATACTTTAAGTATTTTGTCCCAAAATAGGAAGGATGTATCAACCAAAGCTAAAGTAAATAAAGTTTTTCAAGCTACTAAAGCTCCTAAATCTAGTACTCTTCAAAATTTTAAAACTGTAAATAATAGTAAAGATTCTAAAATGTATGTAAATAATAAAATAGAAACTCAAACTTACAACCCTACAATTTGTAAGCTATGTCAATTAAAAAATCATCCTCTCTATTTATGTGACAAGTATCCAACAGTGCCTCAGCGTATAAAACGTGCCAAAGAGCTAAACATGTGTCATCATTGTGGAGGTTTGGGTCATGTGCCTGAAAAATGTTATGGTATTAAAAATAAATTAAGATTTAATTGTTTTAAGTGTAAAGCTAATTCCCATATAACAGCTTTTTGTCCCAATGATATCCCAAATGAGCAAAATGAGTCTGTTAGCTCCTTATGTATAAGTTTCCAACAAAATGTGGATAAAGTGTATTTGTTGCCAACAATTTCCTTTCAACTCTTTAAAGGCAACAAAAAGGTTACAGTAAGAGGAGCAATAGATACATGTAGTCAACGCTCTTACATATCTAAAAATGCCATGACAGGTTTAATTAATAATTTTGATAATTTACATGAATTAGAGTACAATATTCAAACTTTCATTGGTGCAAAACAGCGAATTTTTCAGCAATTGTTATTGGGTTTACAATTTAATGATCGGGAAGTTTTTAGCATGCCTTTCCTCATTGACAATGATTTAAAATTAAATTATAGAATTCACGGCATGAATAAAGCGGTTGAAAATTTTAAGAAAAATGGTATTCCTTTAGCTGATTCTTTTTTTTATAACAGTGGAGACCATGATATGTTTGACATAGATTGTTTATTAGGCACAGACATTATTCAATTTCTTCCTTCTTTTAATTTAGTTAATATAATGTCTGGAAGTTGTTTTAAAATTGCAAATAAGTTTATACCTATAGGTAATGTTCAAAATTTTTTAACCAGAAATCAAATCATAGAAGTAAGTAAAGTGAATATGCAGTCTCCATTGATAGAAGAGGAGGAGTCTGCTTTAGTAAATGAAACCATTGTAAATTTGATTTTAAATCCTATTAAAAGTTATTTTCACCCTTTTGATAATATTTATGATGATTCTGAAGTAGAACATGGACTTGAATATTTGTTGTCCATGGAGAGTGTTGGTATTCCTACTAAAGAGGATAATGATCTGGCCTCTTATGATGAGATCATGATTAAAAAATTTAAGAATGATATTTCTTTCCAGGATGGCAATTATTATGTCAAACTTCCTTGGATAGAAGAAAAAATTAAAAATGTTGCTTCAAATTTTGATATTTCTTTGAGAGTATTAAATAGAGTCTATTCTTCTCTTAAGCAAAAAGGACTTGTAGAAAGTTATAATAATATTTTTTCTCAATATTTGCAAGATAATATAATTGAAATTGTAAATATTCCTAAATTTAAGAGATGTGATTATATATTTATACCTCACAGACCTATAATAAGAAGTGAGGAGCAGATCACAACCAAGATAAGACCTGTCTTTAATTGCTCTTTTAAAATATCTAAAGACAGCCCTTCCTTGAATCAGGCTTCTTATGCTGGTTTAGATTTGATGAACTCCCTTTTAAAATTACTTTTAGTATTTAGAACTAATAATTATGTTGTCCTTAGTGACATTAAACAAGCCTTTTTGTCTATCAAATTAAGAGACGAATATGACAAAAACAAATTCTGTTTTTTATGGTATCAGGAAGATGAATTAATCTCTTTCAGGTTTAAAACTTTACTGTTCGGTTATACAGCGTCCCCTTTCATTCTCCATTATATAATGAAACATCATGTAGAAAAGTTCCCTGATGATAAGTGTAGGGATATCTTGTCTTCTAATTTTTTTGTAGACAACCTGATTTTTACAGGCAATAATTGCAAAGAATTGGAAAAGTTGTACCATCTTACTTTTGAAAGAATGAACCAGGGTGGGTTTGAACTTCGCTCTTGGAATAGTAATTGTGAGCAGTTGTGTGAGAGTATGAGAATGGATGGTAGGTATGTGGAGCATGAAAATGAGTATGAAAAGGTGCTTGGGTATAAATGCAATTTAAAGAAAGATTCCTTGCATGTGTCGTCAGTAAGTTATAGGAGCTCGTGTAGTACAAAGCGACAGATACTTTCTGAAACTTCCAAGTTGTTTGATCCTTTAGGACTTACAATACCTATTACCGTAAGAGGGAAGTTGTTAATGAGAAGTGTTTGGGAAGCTAAAAAAGAATGGGATGAAAAATTACCTGGGGAAATGTTGACTGAATGGGGTAAACTGAAGGAGGATTTAAATGAATTGAGTAAGATTGAGTTTCCACGTCAAGTTGTGAATGAAAGTGAATCCTATGGTCTGAATATATTTTGTGACAGTTCTGCTAAATGTTATGGGTTTGTTGCATATGGTTCAAGTGAAGGAAAAAATAACCTTTTGTTTGCCAAGGCCAAAGTAACACCTGTTAAAAAGACCTATAGTATTCCAACCTTAGAACTATTAGGAGTCCTTTTAGCTTTAAAATGCATATCCACTATTTTAGACTCTTATTTTAACATCATTTTTGAATATGTAAATATAGGTGTGGACTCACAAGTAGTTCTTAATTGGCTTTTGACAGGTGAAACCAAGGTCAAGGCTAAGTATGTTAATAACAGGTTAAAAGATGTTATCACTTTGTGTGATGACATCAGAAGTAAATATAAACTAAAAATTATTTTTAACTATGTGCAAACTGCTCAAAACCCAGCAGACCTTTTGACCAGGGGTTTAACTTTTAAACAATTTGCGAAAAATTTAAATATGTGGAAACATGGTCCAGAGTGGCTTTGTAAGGATCTGGAGAGGTGGCCAAAATTTCCAATGCTTTCACTTTCTCCAGAATTTAGTAATTTTGCTACATTAAATTTTAATACTAATGTAATTAATAATAAACATAATAATATTGATGAAATATTGGAAATAAATAAATTTAGTAAATTTGAAAAAGTAATAAATATAACTAGTTATTTGTTTATGTTTCTAAGCAAAATTACTAAGGAAGACCCTTGCAAAAAAGCTCTTAAATATTGGATCAAAAAAGTACAAAACTCTTCATATACTAAAGAGATTGCATTTTTAAAATCGGATCAAAAGGGTGCAATACCTAACCTAGTTAATAACTTAAATTTATTTTTGGATGGTGATGACATTTTAAGATCAAAGGGTAGAATATCTAAATGTACATACTTTAATTATGATATCAAAAATCCTATCCTTTTGTCAAGATACCACCACTTCACCACCTTATTAATTTTGAAGGCTCATAAAAAAATGCAGCATTTGGGATTAGATAGCACATTAAATTATATTAGAAACCAAGGTTTCTGGATTCCCAAAGCTCGCATAGCAATAAAAAAGGTCTTAAATCAGTGTATGTTATGCAAAAAAAATCAATGTGCGTGCTTTTAAATATCCTAAGTGCACTGACATCCCTAAACATCACATGAATTTAGTAATGCCTTTTAAATTCACAGGCATTGACTTTACTGGTCATATATTTGTGACTAATGAGACTACAGGTAAACTGGACAAGATGTTTATCCTATTATTCACATGTCTTAATGTAAGATCAATTCATTTAGAACTAGTCCCTGACATGGGTGTGACAAATTTTTTACTAGCTTTTCAAAGGTTTTGTAACCTATATACCATCCCAGATTTCCTTTACTCTGATAACGCTAGAACATTCGTGAAAGGGGCAGACATCTTGTCTAGGGCTCTGGGGTCCAATGAATTCAGGGATGAACTCAAAATTAACAATATTAAGCATATTCGTATTCCCAATTATTCAGCTTGGTGGGGGTCTTTTTATGAGCGTCAAATACGCACTTTGAAAGTTTGTATGTATAAAGTTATTGGTAGGAAG
Source organism: Trachelipus rathkii (assembly GCA_015478945.1). Classification (NCBI taxonomy): domain Eukaryota; kingdom Metazoa; phylum Arthropoda; class Malacostraca; order Isopoda; family Trachelipodidae; genus Trachelipus; species Trachelipus rathkii. The sequence goes on from JABUQX010003259.1 coordinate 18,389, forward strand.
AGGTTAAATTATTTCGAACTTTTAACAACTCTGTCTTTTATAAAGAATGCTATTAACAGCAGGCCTCTCACATATAGATCAGAAGCTAGTGATCTTGAAACCATAACTCCTAACTCATTCATTCGTTTGAATTGTAATACTTCTCTTATTTTAAAGGATGCAAATGAAGAAGTCTGGAAGGAACCTGACAGGGGTTCTTTAGAAAGCACTCTTGATACTCAAGAGCAATTATTTAATCAGTTTAAACAACTATGGTATGAAGCTTACCTATTAGATCTAAGGGAAGCTATGACTGATATATATCAAATCTCTTGGGAAAATAAAATCAAAGTAAATGATATAGTGCTAATAAAATCCATCTTAAAGCCTCGTCCCTTCTGGATGATGGGTAGAGTTATGGAGGTTGTAATTGGTTATGACAACAAAATAAGAACTGTTAAAGTTAAACAAAGTAATGGACAAATATTATACCATTCAATAAGTAATTTGTATCCATTAGAATTGTCCTTAATAATAGATAAAGTCTCTAATGATAAAGATAAATCAAATAATGGTGATAAAGCAGCTGATGACTCGGAGGCAGTAGTTGGTAGACCTAAACGTCAAGCAGCCCTAAAGTGTGACAAGCTCATTAAGTCCAAACTAGACTCATTAAAATAGTCATTGTAGCCCAAGGCTACAATCTCTCTCTGGGGAGATTGTTAAAATTATAATTAAAAATTTCATATTTATTGTTAAAATATTAATTTATTTAACTTTATTATTTTTAAAATAATTATACTTAAATTTTAGTAGAAACGTTATTCAATTGTTTCCCTGTAATATTTAACCAATTGAGCAAGGCGCATATGTATCGCGCAACCTCCTTGATCATATTATTATTATAAAAAACAAGGATAAGTAAGTACTTGTGACCATCGTTCGGACAAAGTTGTTTTTGTTTATATGCAATTTTTAAATTGTTAAGCATATAACAGCGCAAGTTCTACTTAAATTAGACTATAATCCTAACCTAGTTTATGTTGGGAAATATTTTTGAAATACTTTTCTCTTATTGAAATTCCTTAAGTTAAAAATAAGAACAGTGCAATATCGTTCTGAAAGTCAAATTAATTTTTGAAACTACCATCATTAATTGCTCCTATCTTATGATTCAATGCAAAGGATCTCTGTAATTATAATTTATTATTTCGAGGTAGAGCCTGGCCAGGAACTGTTTTGGGTAATAAATTGGTAGGTCCTAAGCATATTAAAGTTGCCGTAATTATTTATAAGGTAAGACACTTTTATATTTCTTTATTAGTGTTAATCAGTTTATTATTTTAAATATTTTTTCCAAGAAGTATATGTTCAATTTTGTTGAGTTTGGTATTATTTATAACTTAGCAAAGTTAACATATAATATATATATATATATATATATATATATATTTCCAACCCTTTTTACCTTCCAGCTGGGTTGTACTTACTAATCTTGACTCGTGTTTGACCTAATGGTAGCATCTAATTCGCCCTTAGAAGTGCAGTAAATAATGGCCTTTTTATTTTATATTTCAGATTCAAATCATTGAGAGGATGTTGGCAATAAAGAATGATGTGAACACAAACGCTAGGATATGAAACGAAGTGCTTCTAATTTCTTAACTTTTTACTTTGTAAAAATAGTAATAAAATATTATCATATTCCGAATTTCTTTATCCAACAAAATCATATAATAAATGTTCATAAAATATTTTTATATCCTTTTCATCTATTCACAGTTTAATATAAATATATTATACAAATGTTAAAGCACTGGTCAAAATATATCTTAAAATAAAATCCTTTTCTATTAAATAAAAATCTTCTTAAAAATACATACAAGTTTTCTTCTTTAAACAAATATCATAAAATAGTATTTCAAGTAGTCAATAAATTATGAGAAAACAAATCTTCAATGGATTGAATAGAGCTACGGAGTGAGAGCTTTCAGAAACATAGATTATGTGCACTAAGTTTTCTAAGTGAGAAAAATATTTCAAATGTTTAAATAAAACGTTACCTGGTAATAAATAATATATTCTTTTGTTCGCTTGTGAACAAATAAGGCATTTAGAAATGGATCAAGGCTCATTCAGGAGCAAAAATATAATAAATAATCTACTCTTCTTGTGTAGAACGACAAACGTAAATTTCCAATAATACAGTACCTATACTATGGTACAGCCTATTCAATGGCTAGCAAGCTTTGTTGCGGAGAAATCTCAAAACATAGAGAAAAATATAATAATGCCTTTTAAAAGAATTTTCTTCACAAAATTCTTTTGTAAATAAATTTAAAATAAGCACAGTCACTTTATAGAAATATAAAACACAGTTAAATGATTACACAGGTAGTTAAATCTCACTTTTTTTATATATTAAACAGAGCACATTTGTAACACCGCCACTCACTACCGAAGTCCAAGCTCTACTCCCGACACTTAGTTTTCAATTTTCTGTGGAAGCAAATTTCGTTCCACATCGCTCACTTTGGAACTTAAATTCTTTCTCGAATTATAAAGTCTTTTTAAATTTTACAACCTCATAAATACTTCCACTAATGTTTTTAAATAACAACATCGTAACCATACCTAAAAGTTATGGTAAAGAAAGTCCCCCCCCCCAAAAAAAAAAAAAAAATATGTAAAAAATTTTCTTCCTACATAATGAAAATTACAACCATTTATTTAAAAACAAAATCCTAAATCATTTGAAAACTATTACCCATAATTTACACATATAAATAATTACATAAAAGAAAACAACACTCCTCTCTTCAAACATCAAATGAAAGTCCTTCCTTCCATAATCGCATTTTCAAGTCTTTGGGCATTTAATTACTTAAAAAAAAATAATTACATAAATAAGCATGACTAAAACACTTCAAATCCACTTATCAGATATCCCGAAGAACATCCCTTGGAAAAGCATGCAGAGAAAAACACCCAAAAAGAACCTATGAAACGGAATTAAGAACAGGAAGCTTCGTTATTAAAAGAAGAGTTATGATCGGAACGATCATGTATAGGAGTACTGTGAGAGATTTGAAACCTCTTGTTAGAACGTAAATTTCTAGGGCTACCTTCACGAGGTCCCCCGAATCTTTGATATGGCACATAACTTGCATCAGAAAGATCTGATTCCGACTTAGAACATTCAAAACTACTGTCGCGAACACTACTATTCCTATCACCAAAACCATGAAAAGACCTCTGAAAAGAATCTTCAGAATCAAAATTAGGATCATCTACAATTTCGGAAATATTTTGATTTCGATCAAAAACTGGACTATCTTGAACTCTTATAGGGTCTTGAAAAGAAGACTGAGAATAACTCGGATTATTCACCGAAGGTGGATTATTAAAATTCCTCGCGAATTTATGTGGACGCATCTTCCACAACTTCATCATGACAATCAAAATGTACTTTCTTATTACTCTTATTATAACTAAAAGACTTACCTAACTTTTTAGACGTAGGTTCGACCATAACTGGTTCTGCAACCACCTTAAAATTGTCGCTGTGGACAGCTATCTCTCTACCAGTAGCTAAACACTGCAATATGAAACGATTTCTACCCAGGACCCCAATAACCCTGTAAGGTCCCTGCCATCGTTTATGTAATTTAGAAGGTAATTTAGGAGGTTTAACCGCTAAAATATAGACCCGATCTCCTACCTTGATATCTCTTTCCAAAGCTTTACCGTGTTGCCTTGATACAAACCTTTGAGTTTCCAACTCCAAATTTTCCTTTGCTATCTCTCGTATCAAATTAGTTCTTACACTTAAATCTACTAACTGATCGTGTGTCGGACGAAAATCTTCTTCTAAATTTACAAACGGAGATACGTAGTTATCTACATCATACGGTAAGCGTTTTGAATAGCCATGAAGTACGTAGTGTGCACTTTCCCCTATAGATTCATTGAAAGTGCTATTTAAGCATAACTGAACAAATGGTAAATAATTAGACCAATCGTCTCCCTTTTCGTTTATGTAGTGCCTAAGGTAATTTTCAATCTGTAAGTTAGTTCTTTCACATATAGAATTCGCTATTGGACTCCTCACGCTGATCTCTACCTTACGAATCTTCCATAATTTACAAAGTTGCTTAAAAAAATCAGATATATATTCACCACCTCCATCTGATACCAAAATACTGGGGCAACTATGCCTTACTATGACGCGATGTAATAACGCATTGGCGATGTGTATACCACTTCTAGAAGGTATACCACAAATTTCAACATACCTTGTTAACGAATCCTTGAATAATAAAATATATTTAGCACCAGAAACTTTACAAGTCGGCAATGGGCCGATAATGTCAGTATGTACACGTGAAAACGGAGCATAAGCAAGTGGGTACTTAAATATGGGTGCTCTATGTGGAATATTTCCCTTTACTTTCAAACATGAAGAACAATCTTTACAAAACTGGTATACTCTTTTTGTCATACCTGGAAAAATATATCTCTCTTTAATCTTCTTCTCCGTCCTTATATGACTCATGTGTCCTGATCCCAAGGAACAATGACCAATATTCAACACAGTATATATTAAAGAATCAGGTATCTCGATGAGATACTTTTGCTCATTAGTTACATAATACAATATACCCTTAACATAAGCGTGCGGAAAACTGTGAACACCACCATTCTCTTTAACAAAATTTAATATAGGAATCAACCTAGGACACTTTTCCTGTTCAGCCTTAATTACATCGGAAGTTAAATTAAACAACTGAGTGTTCGGATACATAACATCAATACGCGAAATAAAAGAAACTGGAACATAGCTAGGAGGATTTCTCGACAAAAAGTCAGCACAAACATTCTTTTTTCCTTCTACATATAGAATTTCAGGTTCAAAAGCATTAACCTTAACAGCCCACCGTGCTAATTTGTGGGAAAGATCTTTATTCTTAAATATACCTACCAAAGGCTGATGATCAGTAAAAATACGTATTTTATAACCAAATATAGTATTTCTGAACCTCGTTAAAGCCCACGTTATCGCCAAGGCTTCTAAATCAATTGTACTATAGTTCTTTTCAGACACTCAAAGTGCGAGAAGCGAAAGAAATTGGGCGAATGTTGCCGTTATCATCCTTTTGAGCCAATGTAGCCCCTAGCCCGATGCTACTAGCATCTGTTGTAACAATGAAATCCTTAGTAAAATCAGGAAACTTTAGCAAGGGATCAATAATTAATTTTTGCTTTAGCGTATCAAACGCTCGTTGCTGCTCTTGCCCCCAAGAGAACGGTACACCCTTACGAAATAAGGACGTTATAGGCTGTGCCAAGACACTAAAATTCGGAACCATGGAACGGTAAAACGAAACAAAACCTACGAAAGAACGAGCAGACGTTACGTCTGTCGGTACTGAAAAAGACTTCAAAGCATTAATCTTAGTCGGATCTGCCGACAACCCTTTTGAACTTATTTGAAAACCAAGGTACACAAGTGACCTTTTGAAGAAATTTGCCTTTTCGAGTTTCACCTTTAATTTAGCTCTTTTTAAAGCGTCGAAAACTAATCCCAAACTGTCATAATGTGACTTAATATCAGTAGAAAACACGATTATATCGTCTAGGTAAACTAAGGCATGAATCCCTAAGAGATGAGACAATGCTAACTCCATGACCCGGCAAAAAACGTTAGCGGCAGTTCGCACTCCCATTGGTAAGCGAACTGGTTCAAAATGACCTCGTTGAGACGAGAAAGCTAAATATGGGCGGCTTTCAGGAGCCACGCCCACCCCGTAGTAACCTGTGATGAGATCCAAAGATGAGAACACAGAAGAATTTCCTAACTTGGACAATGTAGACTCGATGTGGGGCACGGGAAACTGCACCGGTACCACATATTTATTCAATTTCCTATAGTCCAAAACAACTCTAGGACGCGGATTATCTTTCTTAGGTATAATAAGAAGAGGAGAGTTATGTGGTGAGTCTGAAGGTACAATGTATCCCTTCATTAAACAATCATCAATCCAGCTGTCAATATCTTGCTGGTAGCGATGAGGCATATTATAATTGGCTGTATAAATATATCTCGGGGCATCCGGTGTAAGCTCTAGCTTGAACTCACTTAGCGGACAAACATCTACTCTATCATTATTAAGAGCTATCGCTTCTTTATTTGCTATAAGAAAATCCAAAATTTGTTCCATTTGCGTGGGGTCTTGTAACACCACCAAATCGGAGTCTTTCTTAGACTTAGACAATAAAATCTCCCTGTAAACTTCACGAAGTTCTTCATCCGAAAGACCTTCGGAGCATTCTATCTTATTTATATTTGATTCGTAACTACGAAAAGAAAGAGAACTTGCACTCGAAATAACAACATTTTTATCTAAAACAATTGTGGACGGACTGTAATTGATACATTTTATAACGATAGTGCCATCGTGCACTGTGCTAAGTACGTTAGCAAACATGATATTTGACAAAGAATTTTTCTCAGAAACAATATAAGAATTCTCGGGAGGCTTCGTCCCGGCTTTTGATTTAACATCAACAGATAAAAGATATGTAGAATAGGGCTCAAATTTCATTGAGTTAGGAAGCAGAAGTTCGTAAATTTCGTCGTCTGAAATTACTACCTCGTGATGGAAAGTTTCACTTTCGAAATTAATGTGGTTAGTTTGAAAACCAAAATTGACAGATTCGGTATCTGGACCACCGATTTCTGTTGAAGAGTTATCATATAACAAAGAATCAAAACTAGGTTTGACATCGCTAATTAAAGGATCATAAACGTGTAATGGAATATTAACGTAACCATTTTTCTCTTTCATAATTATACAATCATTATGAAAATCTAAAGCTATCGGAAGACTAGAAATAATATCAGAACCTAACAACAACGATCCATTAAAACAACATTGTTGATTAACAATGACGAAGAAAACATTAAATAACCTATTATTTAAAAGTATCTGAAGTTTTATACGACCTAAATTAGGTATCACATTCCCCGATATAGACTTAAGCACTATGTTAGTCTCATTTAATTTTACCGGATAAATTTCTTGTATCCTCTTTACTAACCCCTCCCTAATTAAACTGACTGAAGACCCGCTATCGATATAGCCTGAAATTTCTTTAATAAACTCGTATTCAACCGTTAAACTCACCTTGAGGAAGTAGCTTTTTCCTATCAAAGGATTTTCTTCCACTCGAAATACGTTCGTGGAAAGCGAATTTTTAACCTTGTTTGAAATAAAATCAACCTCAATAGGGCTTATTACGGCATCTTGAGGTGCCAGATCCGTAACCCTTTTCAAAAATTTCCTTCGTAAAAAGACCTCTCATGCGATTGTTTCGCTGGGCGGTACTCGAAATTATTATAAAAATTTTGCGCATGGCGCGTATTCATAGTGCGGTTATTTCGTTTAACCTGCAGAAAATTGCAAAAAATTCGAACTTTTATCGTGAAATTCACCTTCACGGACTCTATAATTGACATTAATACTACTTACATTTGAATATGAGAAGTGATTTGGGTCCATTGCATTGACCTGGGACACGTGATGACGTTCATTATTTTGGCACGAACTCGGAGACTGATACTTAACCATTCTATCTCCGGGAGTTTGAGGGGAGTTTCTACCCGAAAATACCTGCCTATTCTGGACATTAGTATTATATTTATTAACTTTATGATGCATATTTGACGAATCCTGACAAAAATTTACATGTGAATGATGATTACGGCCGCTCTGACCTTGTGTAAAACCCTGTTTAGGACTCTTAGAAAATGAAGAATTGGAACGAACATTATTCCTACTTTGAGAATATTTCTCTAGTTCAGAAGGCGTGATTACCTTAATACGATTTAAACTTTGAGAAGAATGAGGATTCCAAACTGTGTTTTGGCATCTCCTCTGCGAGCCACGTATATGTTTTTGGAAACAGAGGGAACAAAAAGGTATGATATTACATTGGGAAGTATGGTGACCTACCCTTTCACACGTTTTGCAGTATACATTACTTCGTGTATCTTGACGTCTCGGAGTCGGAGACTGAGGTTTAGAAAAAGAATATGCAACATTATTAGGTTGACTTCTCAACTTAGGAGAACGATGAAGAAAAGGATCAACTTGATTCCTTTCGTGTTGAGCTGTGTAAACAGGAATAGCATTATTAAAATTAGACGTCTTCCCCGAAGACGATGCAACCTTACCACTGTTAATAACTTGGCTCTTCTTTAGATAGCTTTGTATCTGTTGCGGTATCGAATTAGAAATGGAGAATTCCTCATTCAGAATCCTCTGGAACTGCGGCTTAGCATTTATATACAAAGAAGAAAATAATAACAACTTACGTTGTTCTGGAGTAAAATCCACACCATGTAACATCGACGACGAATCTAGAAACAACTGTAATGCCTTTTGAGACTCTGTAAGGTACTCAGGGAGTGAGTGATGAGAGTTCCACTTCACGTCAATAAAATCTTTAAAAGCCTCGAAAGAGCTCTTAGAATTAAGTGGGTCCAGGCATAATGATAAATCAGTCTTGAACTGAAGCCAAGAAGTAGCCTGAAACAATTCTGGGGTAGATAATATAAGCGCTGAAACATTACCTTCTTTGTGAGAAAGGAAACGGGTATAAGCTCTCAGTTTCTCTGAATCTGTGCTGATTCCTTCGTCGGCAAAATAAAGTTCAATAGCAGCGAACCACGAATTTAGACTCGGCCCCCGCCAACAGTCGTCTATGTAGCCTATTAAAATCGGAATGTTGGGACGTGAGTGCGTCAACCTGTCAATATTTAATGTAGGCCTAGACATATTCTCGGAATTTGAAACACTAGAAGAGGAAATATTCTGTGAAATATTACTCGGCTGTTGCCCCCCACCACTAGTGGGTGGAATCTCCTTATTATCGTCGTTTAAAAACACGGTTTCTTCCTCCGTATCAGAAGGCATTATAAAAAAAAATAATGAAAACTTTAAAAAGGGATACAGAAATGGGACAACGGACAAAAAGTTGACAGAAAAATAACGACGTACACAAGAAACAAATAATTCACAATAACAGACAGACAAAAAAAAAAAAAAATAAGAATATTAATAATCGACTCACAAAATGAATGAAAACTTCAAAAATAGACAAAAACGAGGACAAACACAAAAATTGTTTATTTTTAACGACACCACATAGACAAAAAAAAAAATAAACGCAAATTTTTAATGTACAATAGACACCGACTTACAGGATGGCTTCTCTTCCAAGCAATGCTCCTCTGGACATCTTCACAAATCGACTTGAATTGTTAATAACCCTCGAGGACATTAGCCTCGTAATATCAATGCAATAATTTATAAGAAAATAAATAAATATTTAAAAAAAATAATCGAGAAGAAGAAAAAAAAAAAAAAATAAATAATATAATAAATAAATAATGTATATGCTTGCAATATGTTTGCCCTGTAAACCCGCCTCTTGAGTGAGACTCTTCATAAAATTTCTTCTAAACTTTTATTTGTAAGTTCTTTGAATCAGCGATTATGCAACGAAGCACTTTTCATCAAAAATCTTGAACAGAGTCGTGTTCTTTTCTTTCTTCACAAATAACTGTACCTTAAAACACAAAATATATGTTAATTACTCTTCAATAAGTATGAATATATATATATATATATATATATATATATATATATATATATATATATATATATATATATATATATATATATATTATATATATATATATATATATAAAAAATATAAATATAATATATATATATATATATATATTATATATATATGATAGTATTAATATATATATATATATATATATAGAAGAAAATATATAAACGAGATAGAATAAATAATCAGATTATATAATATATATAGAGTTTTCTTTAAACTCGAATATTTCAACATAAAAAAAAATCAACAAATTTAATTCACGCGCTCACGGTGACCAATGTGATAAAAACTGGTACAATAATCCCACAAAAAAAAATACACACACTGCAGTCTCTTCCACACTCTTTCTCTATCATCTATACACAGAGAGATGGCGTCGAAGAAAATTTATTCTGCAGTCAATATAAGGTTCCAAAAATAACCTGCTACTTTTCTTTTCTAAAATAGCCTACTACTTTTCTTTTCAAAAATAGCCTACTACTTTTCTTTTCTGTATTTTATTTAGTGAGAACTTCGCAGAAAATCGAACTGTAATTTCTTGTGTGTGGGGTCGGTGCGTGGTAATCTTTGTACCACTAATCTGTTTTCGGAGACGCACAGAAGACAAATTTTTACTCTCCGTAGAAAACTTTTATTCAACAAAAAAAAAATATTCAGACCGACAAACAGTTCACACACAGACAATTACGCCTCAAGATATACATTCATAACTGTATATAAAAGAAGACAAATAATAACAATAATAATTTTATAATTATTATTACTATTATTAATAATATATTAAATTTTAATCAAATAAATAAATAAATAAACATATGACTATTTATTACTGTAATAGGCTTGAATAAAAAGAGACAAAAAAAAAAAAATCTTTTAAAGCAAAGTCAGTTATAACTGGAAATACTGCACGAGAAAACCCCGTTATAAGATCTCTTTACCGTTATTCAACTTCTATTTAACAAACTACGCAGCTGTGAAATCCCATGAACTTGATAGCCTCGAACATGAAATATTTAACATATGATTGTTGCGCAGTAAAGAAATATATTACAAGTTGTATGCAATAAGGCAAGAAAAAAAAAATATATATATATATATATATATATATATATATATATATATATATATATATATATATATATATATATATATATATATATATATATATATATATATAATATATATAATATATGATATATATATATATAATTAACTTGAAAAAGAAGCTTCAACTTTCTTGAGCAACACAATTAATTAAAAATAATATTGAAGAATAAAAAAAAAATTTATTCTAGAACATATGACAGAAAACGGAGCCGTTGTGAGGCTACTTCAAATATTTCTATTACGTCACAATAGTTAAAGGATGCGCGCACCAATCACAGCTAAGAAAATTACAGCAATAAAAAGCCTATGATAAATTTCAGAAAATAAATAATAAATAATTTTATAAATTATTATAAATATATTTTAAATACCTTTTATCTTTAACAACAAGAAAAAGAAGAAACAAAAAATGTAATGTCACCTACTTATCCGATATTTTTACCAAATATACCGTATATGAGTTCCCCAAAAACATCCGCATTGCGTATAAAAGGAGAAATTGCGTCGCAGCAAAAATGGTCCACTCTTGATGACCAAGATGGCTTCCAAAATTAATCCAAAAAAATGATGAAGGCTTCACCTTTGAAGTAGAATAAAAACACTTGTAGAAACGGTCGCCACAAAATATCAAAAAAAAAAATCTTGAATAGATGAATTTTTTTTTTTTACAGGGTACTCTTCTTCGTACCAGACCAGATTTTTCTTTTTAAAATAATCAACAAAAGAGTAAATGAGACCAAATATCTGTCCTGTCACCGTCGAACATTCTTTCCAACCCTTTTTACCTTCCAGCTGGGTTGTACTTACTAATCTTGACTCGTGTTTGACCTAATGGTAGCATCTAATTCGCCCTTAGAAGTGCAGTAAATAATGGCCTTTTTATTTTTATATTTCAGATTCAAATCATTGAGAGGATGTTGGCAATAAAGAATGATGTGAACACAAACGCTAGGATATGAAACGAAGTGTTTCTAATTTCTTAACTTTTTACTTTGTAAAAATAGTAATAAAATATTATCATATTCCGAATTTCTTTATCCAACAAAATCATATAATAAATGTTCATAAAATATTTTTATATCCTTTTCATCTATTCACAGTTTAATATAAATATATTATACAAATGTTAAAGCACTGGTCAAAATATATCTTAAAATAAAATCCTTTTCTATTAAATAAAAATCTTCTTAAAAGTACATACAAGTTTTCTTCTTTAAACAAACAATGACAATAAATAGTATTTCAAGTAGTCAATAAATTATGAGAAATAAATGTTCAATGAATTGAATAGAGCTACGGAGTGAGAGCTTCAAAAACAAAGATTATGCGCACTAAGTGTTCTAAGTGAGAGAATATTTCAATGTTTAATCAAATCGTTACCTGGTTAATAAATAATATATTCTTTTGTTCGCTTGTGAACAAATAAGGCATTTAGAAATGGATCAAGGCTCATACAGGAGCAAAAATATAATAAATAATCTACTCTTCTTGTGTAGAACGACAAACGTAAATTTCCAATAATACAGTACCTATACTATGGTACAGCCTATTCAATGGCTAGCAAGCTTGTTGCGGAGAAATCTCAAAACATAGAGAAAAATATAATAATGCCTTTTAAAAGAATTTTCTTCACAAAATTCTTTTGTAAATAAATTTAAAATAAGCACAGTCACTTTATAGAAATATAAAACACAGTAATGATTACACAGGTAATTTAAATCTCACTTTTTATATAATAAACAACGCTCCCTTGTAACACTGCTACTCAACCACCGAAGTCCAAGCTCTACTCTCGACACTTAGTTTTCAATTTTCTGTGGAAGCAAATTTCGTTCCACATCGCTCACTTTGGAACTTAAATTCTTTCTCGAATTATAAAGTCTTTTTAAATTTTACAACCTCATAAATACTTCCACTAATGTTTTTAAATAACAACATCGTAACCATACCTAAAAGTTATGGTAAATATATATATATATATATATATAAAAAATATAGTAAATATATATATAATATATATATATATATCATATATAATATATATATAATATATATATATATATATAGTATATATAATTCTTTCTTTTTCATTGTACCTTTTCTCCCAGCTGGTAAGGTTGGCAGGGCCTCTTAACCATTCATGCCGCCCTAGGCAAAAAAAAAATCACCCTAAGCATATATAAAAATTATATATTATATATATATATATATATATATATTATATATATATATATCTATATTATATATAATATATATATATATATATATATATATATATATATAATATATATACACAGTGTTGGGCACTTGCGACGCAACTTGTTGCGGCCGCAATTGCGATCGCAATTATTTCGGTTGCGGTTGCGATTGCGCCGCAATTATTTTGAATGAGTTGCGAATTGGCTTGCGACAGCAATTATTTTAAGCAAAATTACACCGCAATCGCAACCGCAACTTTAAAAAAATATAGAAAAATAAAACATTTAATTCTATTCTGGTTTGAAATTGTTTCAAACTTCGTAACAAGTTTAGACATGTTATTACAGAATGTACTCGGTCTCGTTTCATTTTGTATGCGCAGCGTTATTAGTCTAAATTCAACTATTGCTGAAATAAATTGTGTTTTTTCCGATCGTAAAGACTTTTCACTCTTGATAAAATGGATCGTTTCTTGACGAAAGCATTAAGTAAAAATATTTCCGGTCCCATACCTACAATTTCTTCAAGTGAAGGTGATATTTCAGTAGATATCGCTACTGTTAGTAGCTCTGCTAATGCTAGAAGTGAAACTGTAGGAAGTCGATCACAAAACCCCTGGCCTTACCTACAAGAATTTTTTGAGTTTGTAAGCTCAAACGAAGAAGGTGATAGTATGGTATTTAAATGTATTAAGTGTTTGCCGCAGTCTAATTGTTACAAGGCTCAGAAAAGTCCCTCTACAGTCTGCGATCACATATTTCAAGCATACGTGGAGAGGTAAGAAACTATTCTTACAATAGTATATATTTTGTGATCCACACACCCACAACATATATTTATAATATATATAAAATATAGGGTATATATATATATATATATAATATATATATATATAATAATATATATTATATATATATATTATATATATATATATATATTAATTATATATATATATATATTATATATTATATAATATAAGGTGGGATGGTTTTAAAATCATTTGGTTTAAATTAAGCCATTGGTTTGAACCACATGAAAAGCCAATGGTTTAAACCATAAAAAAAAACATGCCATAAAATATTTAAAAAAAGTGTATTTAATTAATGGTTTTTCTTATAGCAT
>JABUQX010003259.1:37500-45535 GCA_015478945.1 Trachelipus rathkii
TGTGGCCTAAAGTTAACGCCGACGTAGCGAACTGGGTCCGCGCCTGTATGGCTTGTCAGCGCTCTAAAGTGCAAAGACATACTAAAGCTCCCTTAGGCACTTTCTTGCCTCCTGGTCAACGGTTTGAGAGAGTCCACAATCGACATTGTTGGACCTCTCCCACCTTCTCATGGCAACGATATATCCTCCACCTGTTATTATCGCGCTTCACTTCAGTTGACGAAGCATATCCACTCTCTGGTTGCTACAGCTGACATACTATTGCTAAAGGGGGCTTTCTTGTGCCATTGGATCTCTCGGTCTTTGCATTTCCTCTCTCGGTCACACAGGACAAGGTCGCGTATTTCGAATCCTTCCTTTGGAAAGATATTGATGCGCTGCTTTGGGTTCTGAGAAGACCATACAAAAACCATTTCCCACCCTATCGTCGGATCGGGATTTGCATGAAAGGTTTCACCGTCAGGATAAAAGCTTCTCCTCATTGCACAACCAACAACCAGAACATTGACGGAAGCTCTCCTTTGCGTTATGCTTGTATACGCACTTGCGTTAGGTGAGAGGAGTGGTGTGCCAGTGTTCAGCTTTCCGAACTCGTTTTATGCGCTTCTACTCTCCGTCTTGCCGGGAGTTCTTCTCTCAACTTTCCCTCCTTCACTTGCTGATCCCACCCTATACTCACCCGTTTGAAACGCTGTGCCCTCTCATGGAGACCTACACAAAAGGTGCACTCTTACATTCCGAAAGATCTCTCTTCTTGTACCCGTTTGTGAGCCATGACTCCCCACCGCTCTCCCCCTCCAACCAAGAAGACGGGCCTTCCCGGTGTTACTTCGAAGGAGACAGTTCTTTCAAAGTACAGCTTCCTACTCGTACCGACGTTATATCGATCGATCTTTTATTTTGAGGCGAATCCTCCTGACGTCCAAGATTCGGACTTGCTTTCAAAACGCATTCTGCATTCCTTGGATACATTCATTTCTTATCCTGTACCAGATTCTCCACCTCCTTCATTCCTCCCGACTCTTCTCCTCCTTCATCTCCCTCTGACTCTCCATCTCCACCACTTCTTCCTCTTGACCAGATCCCTCCTTTTCCTCCTTCTCCTTCTCCCTCACCCTCCCTCCATTCCACTATATTGTCCGACTGCAGAGTTTCCACTTCCTCTCGTTATTTCGCCCTCTCGTTCCACCACTCCCTGCACCTCCTTTCCTCGTTCTCGCCCTCGTCCTGGTTTGCAGCCGCCTCCGTCTAGGAAACGTTTCGAGCAGAGGCCGTCATTTGGCGCCGGCCACTCCGCTCTACCGGATTAGAGCGCGCCGGGCTCAGCTCTGCAGGGGGTACATGTGGAAAGGGTACCTCTCTTGACGAATGGAAAAACATCAACAGAGCTGAATTACAGAGCCGAAACTACAAAGTTACGGTAGAAGCGAACACGCCCTATGTTTACAGATGTGGTTGTAGTTTCGTGGAACTAAGCACGCCACCAAGCCGCCGAATTATCACTTTTGAAATCGCAACAGCATGTAGCTTCCTTTTAGAGAATTAGTACAAAATAATAGCAAAAAATTACAACATTAATTAAAATAAAGCAATGAATGCTAATTAAATAATTAAACCCAAAAACAAGGTGAGTTTAGAAAAAGTGCAGCCTAGTGAAGTACCAATTTTCTAGGTTAGAGCAAAGTTAGGCGAACCTAGACTAGTCGGTGGAGCCTAAAGCTGAGGTTTAGAAATAGGTTGCAACGAAAACGCATCAGATTGAATAGCGTATCAAAAAGAATGCCTAAAATCCAGTAGGAAAACAAAGTGAAGTGTTCATGCATGCTGCCAGTGTAAAATTCGCGGTAGGCTTAAGTAGCGTTTCAAGCAATTAGCCAAACTTAGGGGTCAGAGGCTAGAGTAAGGAGAAAACTAGGTAGAGATTAAGAGCCGCATGTATCTTTAAGTATAATGTGGGAAATAACAGCTCTGGGATAGGCCGTTATTTCCGCACATACTAACCCTAGCGGGCGTGCGCGTTACATAGCAGTTTGGAGTGAGGCTAAGCTGGGGTAATATAAGGCCAGGGGTGACCAACCGAAAAATGTTAGAATTAGAAACTTTACACATATCTTAGCGAAAATATAGTAAATAGAGGTCGCATACTATAGATCGGTATTTACTATATCTAACCCTAGCGACGAATGTTGCGTTACATTAAGCAGTTGGAGTTGAGCTAAGCTGGGTATAGTAGCGCAAGGGGAACAGCCCCAAAATCATCTGCTCTCTCTTCTCTCGTCTCTCTTCTCTTCTCTCTCTCCTCTCTCTCTCTCTCTCCTCTCTCTCTCTCTCTCTCTCTCGTCTCTCTCTCTCTCTCTCTCTCCTCTCTCCTCTCCTCCTCCTCTCTCTCTGCTCTCTCTCTCTCATCTCTCTCTCTCTTCCCTAGTCAAAGAAGTGTTACAACAAACCTAGCATTTCTAGTATATTGTCCTGTGTGAACTCATACCAAATGTAATGGTGCTTCATGCGAATGTATATCATCAAGGAGGATCCCTTTCCTGCCTGTGTATGCATATACATGAAACAGCTCCTGATAAAATAATCTTCTATAAGTCTATAATGTAATGCTGCTTTATGCAAATGTATACCAGGGAGGATCCTTTTCCTGCCTGTGTATGCATATACATAAAACAGCCTCTCTCAAACTAATAATCATTTGTACTACTACTCCGCATGAGCTTCATATTCTGTAGGAATTCTTCCTGCAGAATAATATGATTCATATGTGGAATAGTAATAACTAGGCAATGCTGCTTTATGCAAATGTATACCAGGGAGGATCCTTTTCCTGCCTGTGTATGCATATACATAAAACAGCCTCTCTCAAACTAATAATCATTTGTACTACTACTCCACATAGCTTCATATTCTGTAGGAATTCTTCCTGCAGAATATGATTCGTATGTGGAATAGTAATAACTAGGCAATGCTGCTTTATGCAAATGTTTTATTACCAGGGAGAATCCTCTTTCTTTGCCTGTGATGCATATACATAAAACAGCCCCTTTAATACTAGATAGTACATTTTGTACTGCGTACTCTGTCATAAGCTTTTTCATTGACTGTATAGCGGATTCTCCTCTAGATCTAGATACATTGGGAATTTCCATTACGGATTGATAGTAAATAACTTATTTTCATGAGGCTCAGTCTCTAAAATTCTGATTATTCTCAGCTCTCTCATCTAGGACAAAGGAGGTTTCCAAACGCCCACTTTTGCTAATAACATAGAATATGGTAAAATATCATAATCTCGTGAAGAACTATTATCACCTTTTCTCTCAATCATACCCTTAAAGAAGTCCCGGTTCCTAAGGGCCCCAGCTTCAATATATTATATATACTACATATAATTGTGGTTTATTCCCGTCATCTATATAATTGCTAACATGAATAGTAAATATATGACCTTAATGAAATCATAAAAAATATTATATCTACTGTCTATTCATTATTTTTATATACAAATCCTAAATATCCTTGGTAAAATATTAAAAGTTTTAACTTATCAGAGTCACTAGGAGGTGCCCAATAATAAATGTACCGCAACATATAATCATTACAGAAGAAAAGCGAAGGAAGGCAAAAAGATAGGCGGATAGGTAAATGATAATTATAATCTTTATATATTAATACTTGACTCATTAAAAACAACTGAAGCCCCCATTCCTCCCACTCCATAATGGATTCTCACGTACTTCACATCTTTAAAAACAGGCCCATTAAAAAAATTACCATTTAACTTTCTAAATAGAAATATTTTTTACTTTATCCCATAATTATCTACTTATTAATTTACTACTAACCCCAATAGCAAATAAATTAAAAAGTGTTCCTTGCCCCCCCCAAAAATAAAACAATTGGGGCACTATACAATGGGTTCAATGGACAGGTGCTTTTTATAGATTGTGAAATTGCCAATATTTTGGCGGAAACAAATGACTTGTGCACGATTAGGTCATATCAGACATTAGGATGATTTTGAGGTTGGAACAACATGAACTCGCCCTCGTAACTCATATAGAGCAGCAATTATTAACCATGCCAAGATACTAATAGAATACAAGCAATTTCAATACTTGCCGGATTTACTCATCTAAGAAAACAAATTGAGTCATTTTGCATAAAGAACTGGAACAATTTCAATCAACAACCGGGAGAAATCAAATTAGATTCCATACAACTAAATATCATCGAAAGAGTACATATTTTACAAAAAAATAGAACAAACCAACCAACTAAAAATTCATAGCTGGATAGATCTTATTATTTTGTGCCTCTCTTTCTTGATCGGACGTCCTGCCTGAAGAGGTCGAGGTCTCACACCATAGAGACGAAAGCTAGCAAAATGTTATAATAAAGTTAAAGTTTCGATGTTTGTTTAAAATAGTAAATATGAATTTATATCTTCATTTTGTATAATACAATTTAATTTAATAATTTTAAAAATATTCACTTTGATTTTATGAAGTAATGCATTAGGCTAAATACCGTTGAAGACTGCTGACTGAATATCCGGATTCTACTGAAATTTGCTCATAAGTTTGAAGTTTACCGACAAACCATATTTATAAATATATATATTTATATATATATATATATATATATATATATATATATATATACTATATATATATATATATATATATATTATTATATATATATATATATATATATTAGTGTATATTATATATACTATATATAAATATAAAATAAAATACATATTATATATATTATATACCAGTATATATAATAATATATTAATATACCAGTATATATATATATATATATATATATATATATATATATTATATATAGTATATATATATATATATATATATATTATATATATATATAGTAGTATATATAATATATATATAGTATATATATATATTATATATAAGTATCTTAAGTCATTTAACTGAGTCACAGGAGATGTTTACTCTCCCTCAGCAGGATACGAAAAACTTGGACTCCGCGTCGCTGAGTGAACAGCAGCGAGAGCTTTATCCACTAAGCCATCCCACTTTCCCAATAAAGAAAGTTTCAAGCATAGCTTTTTTAAAGCTCTCGGTTTCGAATCCCATAAATGCTGAGTACCGCGAATGGTGGTGATATATCGTTTAACATACTAATAGTAATAACAGTGATTTTGGTGTTAATGATAAATAATAATAAATTTGTGTAAATGAGTAATTTTTTAATATAGTGAATAGTGGCTAGAATAATATTTAAACATAATAGTAAATATATAATGCAGAACATACTAATAGTAGATAACAGTGATTGCACCAAACCGTGCATAATGATAATAATAAATACAGTGTAATATTAGTTAATGAAATTTTAATATTATTAAATATGATGTGTAAATTATATTTAGGATTGTTCCTTTTTAAGGAATAGAATAGATTGTTAACCAAATAGTATATCTAATTGCTCGATAATCTGAGTCTCAGTTGTGAATTTCATAACAATAATATATATATTTTACGCAATTAGTTTTCTCAAGCAATAAACATGAGTTGTGGATAGTATAAAGTAGTTGACTAAAAAGCTGATTTATTATTTTTGATAGTGATAATACGTAATTAGATAAATAGTAGTGATAAATCTATCACTAATGGATTAAATATAATCTCATTAGACTCTCAAGGATGGAAATTTATTCTCGAGTGATAGTTTTCTTCTCTCGGGTGTCCTTATCTGTAATAGTGCTGGCGACGATGTGGTGAACTGTATGTCGATGGTCCTCTCTCCCCCTCTTAGTTCACACCGTCGGCTCCGAGGGCCTTAAAATAAATAAATTAAAAAAAAATTTAAAAACTAAAATTAACATTATATATAATAATTTTATTATTTTATAAAAAATAATAATATAGTCTAATGTTGAGCTTACTCTCTTTATCTACATAATTTCGCATTGGCGTTTAAACCGATTAAGCTCCACGGGCTCGTGGCCTTTGGGTTACACTCCGGCCACAAACGAAGGAGTCTCGAAGCGAATTGGTCCCAGTCGAACTGGTTTTCTCTTAGCAAATGGTCGGGTGGATGGAATGATAGCAAGTCCCTATTTTCTATCATGAGGCGTTAGGCTCGGTGCGTCCTGCCCTCGTGACGTTAAGTAGAGTTATCATCGACCTCCATTGATTTAATGAGGTCTATCTTGCCCTAGTGTAAGTGTATGTGTTATATCTATACTGTGTAAAAAAAAAAAAATTTATAAAAAAAAAATAAATAGTAATTATATATATATATATATATAGTATATATATATAATATATTATAATATATTAATTAATATATATATTATATATATATATATATTATATATATAATATATATATATCTTATAATTATATTTATATATATATATATATATATATATAGTTATATATATATTTATATATATATATTTATTAATATATAATATATATTATATTATATATATATATATATATTTTATATATATATATATATTATATATATATATATATATATATTAATAATATATTATATTATAATTAATTATAATATATATTATATATAAGTAATATAATAATATATAATATATTTAATATTTTAATATTATTATATATATATATGTATATTAATAATATATATTATTAATAAATTAATAATATATATTATAATTAATTATATATTATATATAATATATTAATTATATATATATATTATAATATTAATTATATTATTATATTATATATTATATATTATATATATATATAATATATTATATAGATTTATATATAAATATATATATTTAATATATAAGTATATATATAATATACTTATATATTTATTATATTAATTATATATTATAATATAGTTATATATATGATAATACTATATAATATTATTAATTATTTATATATTTATAATATATATTAATATATATTAATATAATACACTCTTATAAGTATATTTACAATTAGATATATCATTTTTTAATCACCAATTTAAATACTTAATTTGTTATTATCCACATTTACTTCTATAGTATACTAATTTTTCAATTATATTAGAGTCTGTCACACTCCATCTACTCTTGCACATAAAATCTATTGCATTAAGTAAGGTTCAATACATATATCTACTCACACTCACTCCACACTCATAAAAAAAAAAAAAAGAGGACAAAAAAAAAACAATAAAAAAATAAGGAAGAATAAATATAAATTTGCACCGCGACCGATTTATCACAATAACTCTTAATCCATGTGTAAGATTGATTTATTGTTGGTCAATTGTAGGACGGCTGGGAGCTTTTACTTTTCTCTTTCGTTCTATGACTGACCTCATGCTATTCTTTTCTCATAACTCTTATTGCCTTGATTCTTTTTCAACCTCAGATATGCAAATGTTAACGGCAAACTATAATCTATCCTCCGATGGTTATGTTTTTTTCGTCCGACTCGCATTTGGAAGAAAGAACGTAATAATAAGTATTCTCCAGACCTCACATGAAATTGCAAAAAGGTAATATAAATATTGTTGATCAAGTCATACACTAATCCTTAATGATTGTTTAGCACTACGTTTGAATAAGTTGAAGTAATAAAATATATATAATATATTATAATATATATATATTTATATTATATATTATTTATATAATATTATATATATAATATATTAATTATAATATTATATATAATATAATATATAATATTATATATATATATATTATATATTAATAATATATTATTAATTAATTATAATATATATATATATATATATATATTAATATTATTATATAATATATATTAATTATATTATATTTCCTGATTCTATTATATCACTTCAGGGGTTAAGCTTGGAAGGTTGAAGTGACTCAATTACTTTGGAGGCCACTTACTTGATTACTACGTTCGAAAGAATACATCATGGATATGGTACAGTATTCATCCTTATTTCAAACCCCGAATATCCAGTCATGCCCCTGTACACTGCATATTAATTTACTGTGAGTAGT
>JABUQX010003261.1:0-7500 GCA_015478945.1 Trachelipus rathkii
TGTCCTGCAAGTACCGGTGCGGTAAATGCTGTTTTTTTCGAAAGATTGACTTTAGGGGCTGAGTCGGAGTAAATGACAAGGCCTCAATGTCTTAAATTATTTCTGAAGACGGACAGACTGGACAGCATCATCATCCTAGTGCCAATAACGTCATGGTAGTCCTGAGGAGAATCTAGCCAATGATGCCTGCCAGATATGATCTGGGTATTTCGAAGAAACAGATTTCTGCCATCCTCTTTTGACATCTTCTTCTATGATCTCTTTGTAACACCCTCCTTAAACTCCCCGTTTATCGTAATAGACCTTTGAGCAGCGTGGAACTACATAGGCAGAACCGTTCCTGGTGTCCCACTCATATCGGTCTCTGTGCTTCTCCGGATGGAAGTGATGGCTCATATCGGTATACCTTCTTCCTAGATCACACCCCTTTATCGCAAATAAAATGATTTTGTCACCAACATTTATATAACTGAGGATAACCGTGTTATCCCTCACTGGACTAATTGTATTCGCAACGTACAAGGGTCCTTTCGTGAAAGCTGGTGTCATTATGCACATTCGCTCCAGTTCTATATCATCTTGAGTTTCCGGTCGGAGTTTTAGATATCCGCATGATTGACTAGGCAAAACAATCTTCTCAATTACCTTTAAATTTATCTTAATTTCCCTCTTCATCCATCATCAAATAACCATCTCCTCCATGGTCATTGCTCTCCAAAATTTCCAAATCTTCGGATTGGCCCAAATTTTCTTCCATAGCTGAGGGAGTGTGCTTGAGTCTGGGTCTGGCCCCTCGGGAATCAGCGCTGCGATGAGTGAGGGGTGGGTTCCGGAAGCCCACTTGGTCCCTTTTCATCTTGTCTGGCTCCCCTTGAGCTTCTCCTTTCAAGGCAGTTTCCCTGTCTCTTTTCCTCTGTATAGGCACTGGCAGCTTCTTCGAAGTCCGAACTGAAGAGGTTGTCTTCCCTCTCTGGGACACAGACAAATCGACCTTCCTATAGGAGCGAGGTTCTACCGCGGCGTGTACGTTATTAACTGGCCAGGCGGCCTCCCTATGAGAAAGATGCTTACCCGCGTTGCGTGCGTTATAAACTGGCAAGGCGGCCTCCCTACGAAAAAGATGCTGATCCGCGTTGCGTGCGCTATTAGCTGGCAAGGCGGTCCTCTTAGGAAAAAGATGCTTATCCGCAGCTCGTGCGGGTGGTTTAGCGAAAATTTGGTTCGAATCCTTTGTTCCCCCCCTTCTCGGCCCTCGGGCCGGGGGCAACTGCTCCTCCCTTTTCTTGAGGTCCCTTATTACTTTAAGATTCCCTCCAGAAACTTCTCTAACCAAATAAATTCCGAGTGGATCGGCAAAGATCGGAATGTCTACCTCTCTATCCTCCTTGATAGACATCTGTGCAGAAAAGAAGTTCAAAGTTATGGGAATGTTAGACAAAACATTGCTACCCAAAAGAATATCCCAACTTATTCTCTCCATCGTTATCACTCACTTGGAAAGTAGTGAGGTAATGCTTTTTAATGTAGGCGAAGTATAGTTGTATTTACTCCCTTTAAGACTGCTGCTTACTGTCACTCCCCTGTCCACTAAAATCGGTATTTAACGGAGGACTGACTTTAAATTTCCGCTTCCTTTTCCAATTAGTTTGAGCCCGCCGGGCGGTGACGAATACTGACACTGGATTCCTGGTGTCAACCAAGACTTTGGGTCTTCGCCCCCTACTATCAAAGATGGAGCAAGGTAGACATTGGGTGTAAAAAGTGTCCGTCCCAGCCTAAAAGTTGCTGTACGACTTCTTTCTTTTTCTCTAACTTCTCCATCTTTTCTCCCTACTTTAACCTTTTTTCTCACACGTCTCTCTCTCTTTAGCCCGACTCTAAAAATTTTCATTCTCTACCCTACCCTGAGGATGAGAAAGTTCTTCTTCATACATCCTATCATCATACTCCACTTCTTCATTCACCTCAAAATCTCTTGGCTGGCTCTCAGCCATATATACTCTCGCGTTAGTCTTTACCTTCCCATCTGGGGGCTTGTACCCTCCCTTTTTCTTGGGGAAGATCCTGGGCCCTCGCCTGTCTGGGTTATAAGGTTCTGGCTTTTTCGCTCTTATCCCTTTGTCCATGTCCATCTTCTTGTTGTAATGGAGTGAACATCACGGGGTGTTTCCTGGGGTAGGTCCTCCAGGGTGGTGATCCTCTACACTTATGGGTTTGGACAGACCACCTTCGATGGTAATGCCATGCATTTCTCGTCAGTAAGGGCAATTTCCCAAACGGCAAATGCTTGGGACGAGTGACCCAAATGATCCCAAAAGAAGCAACACATAGTGTTCTTTTAACTCCTGGGCTGACATCTTTAAGGTGCCCCTATATCTCGGTGTACCATACCCCGTCTTCACTTCTTCTCTTTTCTTTTGAAAAGTATTATTCGGCTTTACCTCATCTCTCCTCCTTTGAGGAGTGTAGCTGGTTCTCACCTCCTCCCTTCCCTTCTCCTCATACCTTGGCTTCATAGGTTCCCTGTTGTCCCTGTATGAATTATTAACTCCAACCCTCTGTCTCCCTCCCGATTCTTCTTTGGCCAAGAGCACCCTAGTAGTGCGGCCCTCATGTGGCCTTCTATACTCATCTTTTAATAAAGCTCCATTTGAAATTTGAGACAGCTTTTCGATCAATTCATTTAAATTCATCTCTGTATCGAATACCCTAAGGATCTTTTCTCGTAATCTGTCTCCATCTCTTCTTTCATTTACGTTTTGAATGATCTTTCCTGTAACCAAAATGTTTATCTGCCTTGAGTTGAACATTGCTTTATCATCCAGATCATGCAGGCGGCTCTGGTACTTCATTAACCGGTCTTTTAGTTCTAACACGAAATCAGTAAAAATTGAGTCTCTCTCTCTTCTATATTCTAAAAATTCCAACATTAAGTCGAAAACGGTTTTTCTCTCTTCCGGTTGTAGAAAAATTTTTAACTGGGCGAGAAAGTCTTCTAATTTGGTAAATTTTGAGAAAGAGTAGTTATCTCTGAGCATATATTTTCTTGCTTCGCTATTTTGATCTGATGATATTGCCGACTGGTTGCAAAAGTGATCTTTTGGAAACTTTCATCTTAATGGGCTAAAGCATCAGTTGTTGCATTCAAAGAAGTAAATGAAAACTGGAATGATAAGATCCCTTCCATATTCGTTGTTCATTAAAGATGTCTGCCAAAATAAACTTCAAATTTTCGGGAATCGTTGGAAACTGCGGTGTTGAAGCAGATCGTTGGGTAATAGGTGGTCGCTCCCAATGGTTTGTGGAGGCAGTATAGGGGTCATCCTGTGCCATGCTCCGGGGTAAGAGGGAACTGGTTATGTGGTCATGGTGTATATTGCCAGGTGGCATGCCTGTGTAATAGAAAGGTGGGGGCATCGTCCCCGTTGGTAAAAACCCATAATGTGAGGTGTTCTGTCCTGCTGGAGCACCTTCGTTGTTGTTTCCTCCCATAAACTCTCCTGTGAGGATCGCGTGGTTTGTTGTTGTACGTTGGGTTAGGCCAGCAGGGGTTTGGCCCGATCCTGATGGCTTTTGGTTTCTGGAGTCGGTGGGGGCTGTCGCGAGTCCCGCATGGGTAGGTGTCTGGGTACTTGGTCGTTGCACCCTCCCGACTGTGCTTCATTGAGTTATTGAGTCGAACCCACCCCAATTCCTACGCATCTTCCTTTTTAGTAGTTAGTGTCAAGGAACGTAGTAGTTCATTGATCTTTGAGCTGTAATTCAATGTGTGTCCAGTTGCAACCGCTTTTGTGCATTATGGTTGGATGTTGTCGACCTGTGGGGGAAGGGGGTCCCCTCCTTACTGATCTGGGATGCTTGGCTAAGAAGAGCGGTGTAAGGGGTCTGACTGGTCCTTGGGTTGCTAAAGAGTGTAGGATGGGGGAAGTCCCTTGGGGATGCGGGTCCTCTACCTTGGGTGTTGAGGTGGGTCGTTTCCATCTCCGCCCCCCCTCTCAAATTCGCTTCTGATCTGATAATTTATGATTCGCTTTCGCTCATTACCGTCTCCGTTTTCACTCCGAGAGTCTCGTTTGCATGCCTCTCTTGTCTCAGGCCAGCATCGCGTTATCTCCAAATCTCCGTAAATGTGGGTTTTCTACTCCGCCATTTTGTTTTTCGTAATCACAAAAGTTAATGCACAATAGGTCGTATGACACTTAACTATCTCTACTGTATACGTGCTAAAGCAGTGTCAACCAGTGTTGAAATTATAAATGTTGTCTGCGGACCCTCTCGATACTACTATATATATATATATATATTTGATATAGAGTTTTTATTAAAATGCGAAAAATAGTTGTAGGTGGTTCCCACATTTACTCTATAATGTCAAATGGTGGAAATTACTTCAACCAGAAAAAATGTTGTTCCGCAGATCTCATATGCATACTTACTTCTACTACTATAGCTATGTCTTTTTGGGACTTTACCTTTAATGGGCGAATGTTTTTATTTCACATAGATTGAGGCGTTTTGTAGAACAGAAAATCTCCATTTAAATTTTTTTGGTTTGCGTTTTTTCCTGCCAACTTTATATGGCCCCCTATATCATATATATAGTATAAGTTATATTATATGTTTTATGTAGTATTAGTAGTTATATTATAGTTAGAGGGTTGGGTTATATATGGTTATTATATGTTAATATTTAGTATAGTTATAGTGTTATTTGGTGTAATATTGTTATGAGGTGGTTATAATAGGTTGGTGTGTGTAGTGTTATTTATATATGTCTTAAGAGAGTTATTGATGATCTTTATATGGAGGCTGGTTTGGAAGTGAGGGGTTGGCTTGCTCAGTTGTGTGTTCTTTGCTGATGTGTCAGCTGGTGGTGGTTGGTTTGGGTGTGGGTAGGTGGGGATTAATAATCAGTAGGGGATACCTCACTATAGGGTTAGATACGGTGTGATATATACTTATATATATATACTATATATATTATAATATTTATATATATTATATTATATGATATGTGTGGGGTAATATTATAGTAAAATATATATATAGTATATGTATTATATTATATAATAGATATTAGGTATAGTATAATAGTAATGTAAATTATTTTGTCACTTAGGACTCGAAGCCCTGCCCTTATGTTGGGTTTTTCCCATGAGAAAAAGATAGAAGTCAGCTGTATGGTGCTTGACACACTAATACGAGATTTTTATATATCTTATTTATTTAGGGGGATTATGAGTAATATAGTGAGTTGGGATAAATAAAGTTTATTTGGAGTATGTATTAGGTTAATTATGTATTGTTATATATATATATATATATATATTTGGTGGTATGATTGTATGTATGTGTATATTTAGGCAGGTGGGAGTTTAGGTTGGTGTGGTTATATAGTATAATATATAGGTTATAGTTAGGTATATATGATGTAGATTTGTGTCATAGTAGTAAGTATCTAAATGTGCAGGGTAGAAGTAGTTTCAAAAGAAATAAGAAAGGAAGAAATTCAGTTCAAGATTTCTCTCTTTTCCAATGAGCTCTAGAGTGGAGTTTTGGCGAAGTTTTGAACGAAATGTTTACATTAGCTGCATTCCAATGCTCCGGTTAGTCTGTCGGTCTAGTTCGATTTCTCTCGGTAACTCCGACTCCAATTTTTCGTAAACAATTCTCGCTCAGAAAATTCCGACAAAAAACGACAATTTTGTGAGTCGATGGCTTTGCAATTCTCTCCTGATTTTTCCTCTTTCCGACTCTTGCGCTTTTCAACGCTGTTGTCAAGGTGAAGAAAAGAATGAATAAAGGAGGAGATGAAGGAAAATGAGATAATTAGTATCACCCCTGGTTCCCCCAATTTCAAAATTTTCTTAACGCTAAAATACCTTATTTTACAAGCTCAAAATGGCCATTTGTTTTACAAAAAGTATTTGAAATTTGAGGAAAATGGACATCATTAATTCAAATTATCAATTAATTATTAAACTTATTATTTTAATTAGTGGGAAATAATTTTCCCAACCAATCTTAATTATTTATATAGTGTGGTTGAATAACGATGCAAGGCCTTGATCATCTCTTTCCCTGTCCCAGTCAACCAATAATAATAATATATAATAATATAATAACTGATAATGAATAATATAAAATCAAAAAATTTCTTTTTCTTTAAAAAAGAAATTTTAATTTAATGTAAACGGCCATAAAAATGATAATGCGAATGATTCGTTCATTCACGCTATCACAGATATGCAAATAATGGACAAAATAGTAATAATAATAATAAAAAATAATAATAATAATAAAAATCGAATTTTTTATTATTGGCTTAAATTAACGGTGGATCCACCTGAATTATTATTTTAATAGTCCCTAACCATTTCTAGCTAGTTTAAGAATATAAAGCCTTTATAATATATATATATATACTAAATATATATATAAGTATATATATATATATATATATATAATCTAATATAATATATATATATATATATTATATATATAATATATATATATATAAATATTATATATATTATATATATATATATGTATACTATATATATATATATTGAGAAGATACAATCAAATGTTGATTTAATTGTATCTGTCTCTCTTACGGGTACATATGCCCACTTTATTGGACCTAAAGAGGTGTCTGGATGAGTAAATAGCTGTGGGCCAGGGCGCGGACATGCTATCTGAATTTGTCATCTCAAAAGAACGATTCGGAATCCGTCGCAAGGGAAAGCCACTTTATAGTAATATATTCTTGACCTCTTATTACTATCTATGGCTAGAAGGGCAGTGAAGCAAGTCTTCTAGCAATATTTTATTTTCGCCCAATGTGGGACTTTTAACAGACACAATTCAAATCACAAAACAAGATCCATATAAAGAACACCTAGGAATAATAAACTTTTGATAATAAAATACATAAAAAGAAATCTAATTGCTGGAATTAAATGAAGGTATTAATAATTACTAATGAAATACATATTTGCTTAAAAGGCATGTGGTTGCATGATTAGCATTCATAAACATAAAAACAATACATGAAAAACATATTTTACCTGATGGCTTATTCCATCTAAATACATAATAGAATCATGTTTCATTTAATAATTACATAATGGTTAATTAGAAGGATACACATCAATGATATACTGAAAAGAACATTCACATTTTACACATACCTCTTATAGGCCCTTTACAAATGCCATACTTATAAATGTTTTAGCTTCGCTTCAATTGTGGAGTTGACTCCTTTACTTAAGATATAAAATGTTTATAACTCTGTAAATTATAATTATAAACATACCGGAAGAATATAATTATCAAACTAAATTAATCTTTTTAAGTATGTAATAATTATATATATATATATTATTATGAATAATATAATTATATATATATAGTATAAAATATATAATATATATAATATATAAATATAATATTATATATATATTAATGGGTGGAGTGTGGTCGATAAAGTGATTCACC
>JABUQX010003261.1:32500-35000 GCA_015478945.1 Trachelipus rathkii
TCATAACCTTAACTTAATTGGTCATAAAAAGAATTTTTACTTTAAAAAAAATTTCGGTATATGAGAGAGATTTGACAACGTTATTTTTATTCCTCTTACATGGGGACGAAATATATAAAAATAACACGATTATCCGAAAAAATATCGATATTTCGTAAGATTCCGCCAATCTTAACTATATATATATATATATATATATATATATATATATATATATATATATATATATATATATATATATATATATATATATATATATATATATATATATATATATATATATATTTTTATATATATATATATAATATATATAATAATAATAATAATAATAATATGTAATAATATATATATAATAATATAATAATAATAATAATATATATATAATATAATAATATAATAATAATATTATATATAATAATATAATAATAATAATAATATATATATATAATAATAATAATAATAATAATATAATAATAATAATAATAATAATAATAATAATATGTAATAATAATATATAATAATAATAATAATAATAATAATAATAATAATAATAATAATAATAATATATAATAATAATAATATATAATAATAATAATAACAACATAATAATAATATAATAATAATAATAATAATAATAATAATAATAATAATAATATAATATAATAATAATAATAATAATAATAATAATAATAATAATAATATATAATAATAATAATAATAATAATAATAATAATAATAATAATAATAATAATAATAATAATAATAATAGCAATAATAATAATAATAATAATATATATAATAATATATATATAATAATAATATAATATAATAATATAATATGTATATGTATATATAATATATAATAATAATAATAATAATATGTATGTGTATATAATATAATATAATAATAATAATATATATATATATATATAATAATATAATAATAATAATATATATGTAATAATAATAATATATAATATATATATATATATATATATATATATATATATATATATATATATATATATATATATAATATAATAATTATATATATATATATATATATAATATATATATATATATATATATATAATATATGTAATAATATATATATATATATATAATAATAATAATATAATAATAATATATAATACTAATAATATATATAATTATTAATAATATATATATATATATATATATTACATGAACACTTAAAATATATAGGGAGATTAATACAAATCAAAATAAAAGCTAGAGAGAGTGATACAATTTCACTAAAATTACTTATCGCAATATTAGTGGAGATATTCAGGAACTAAATTAGGGAGTGTTAAATATTCAGGCACTAAATTTTAAGTGGAAATATTTAGGCACTAAATTGGGAATTGGAAATATTTAGTCACTAAATTGGGAAAATATTGATATAAATACAAATGGATGGTGTCAAAATTATTTAATGTTTGCTGGTAATATACTGGGTTATTTACATCATCAGATCCCGATAAATTACAAAAACTATTAATAGACGCGAGATAGCAGAACGATAGAAAAAGAAAAGGTATGTTCAATAAGTATACAGCCACATAAATAATGAACGACAATTCCTTTCTGGAACAACATTTAAGAACTTACTTAGGACAATTAATAAACAACTAAAGGAAAATTCAAAGAGGAATGAAAATTGTTTGGAGTATTATGGATCGATATAATATCATAAGATATGTTAAATTTCCACTTCCCTTAAAGAGAAAAGTTTTGGGGCAGTGCGTTTCACCTGCAATGATATATGACTAAAAGACTTTGACCCTAAGGGCGAGATCAACACGGAAAAATAAGCAAACTCAGAGTCAAGCAACAGAAATGAAGAAGGTTATGCTAGGTTAGGTTAGGTTAGAATCTATATTTTGAAACACATTGGTTATAAATTTTGCTTCATTAATTTTCACTAGGACATAAATCGACTATTTTAACTTTATTTTTGTCTCGAGTCTTTTGTTCATCGTCATTTCTTGACAAAAAAAATTCATGGCCACAATTACGGTAGAATCAGTTTATTTTTATCTTCTTCATCTTCAGTACTGGTTCTTTTCATCTTCAGTACTGATTCTCTTCATCCTCAGCACTGGTTCTCAAACACTTTTTCGGTAACTCTTCTTTCCAAATTATGATTTCTTTACTTGGGTTTGAAAACGGGTAAAATATCGTTTCCCTTGGCTTAATGGTAAAGCGACTGAGTCGCGAGGCATAGGGCCAGGGTTTGATCCATTGTCGGGATCCAAGGTAGCAATTACCTATAGTCGTTCCCCTCGTAGAATAGGGTAATACCCGTGAGATGCGAACTTTATATTAAAAAATGGAACATAACTTTCAGGCTCTGTTAAGAATCATTAGTAGTTAAAATACATTAAATTAGTAAAATAAGGATGGACATTATTTAATATTTATTTATTTACTACTTATTTATTTTATTTAGTAAAATAAGGATGGAGATTATTTAATA
>JABUQX010003262.1:0-7500 GCA_015478945.1 Trachelipus rathkii
CTGTCAAACATATTTCAATTAACTCAGATAGAAGCTATCTTCTATCTGCTGTTGTAATCTGTTTGAGAGTCACTCGAGATCACCATTGAAGTGAGATTTTTATTCTCTCCCTGTATATTAAGGAGAGAGAGAGTGGGGCATGTAAGTGCAATATTTCCCCTACATCTGTATGGGAACAAAGCTCTCAATCTCTGAGATATACAGGGAAAAATACTGTGGGCATCAGAATGCCAAATAATGCCCGCCTAAGTATCTTAAAACTGTTAAATATTGTGCCAAATAATAGGAGAAGGGCCAGATTTGAAATGTAAAGTGGAGAAGGCGTCATCAATGCCCTACTCCAGGAGATTCCGCTATGCTATAGTGCGGAGGGAGGATGCGCCGAAGCGGCTTCCCATATATTCAAACTTATTGAATCAATTATTGTAATACTTATTGTGAAATCCTATTGTTATAGCAATTATCATCTAAGTGCCCAAGTAAACAAAGCGATTTTGTAAAAATTCAGAGAACATACAAGCTCAAATGCTTCGTGCTAATTCATTGTCAAATAACTGGCAGATTTGCTGAGATATATATAATATGGGGCTTTATTAACTGTGTTTATAAAACTGAAATATACTGTGCCATTATTACATTACATGCTAATTCATTATTGTTGTCGTACTATAAATTTCACGTGCATATTAATAAACTTTGACCGCATCAATCACTTTCACCAATCATCCCCCTCATTAATTACTTTTTTAATCTGTCTGATTTAATATCAGATTAATTTTGTTGACCCTTATAGTGACCCTGAATTCAATCCAGCCCCTGATTTGGAGTTAGATGCAGTGATAAATTGCAGGTAAAAAAAAAAAAATTCTGTGATTAAAAAGTGCATTTATTCTAACTCTGTTCTGTGAATAAATAGACAGTGATTCAAAAGTTAGCATCATGAAGAAAAATAAACAATATACAATCTCAATATTCATAATAAAAAGTCGGTGTTAACGCCTAAAAAAAAAACGGTTGAACATTTTAAACCAAAGTCCCATACAAGCTTTCTCATTTAGGCCTAAAAAAGTGCGCGAAAGTGAAATAACATCTTTCGGAAAAAAAATGGTCTCAATAAAGAAACTCTCTGTTAAAACAAAATCAACACGAGCTAAAACTGCTCCAGTAAAAAGAAATTGGGGGAGTGGAAAAATACCCTCTCCCCGACAGACACAACCCCCCAACGGCTAAAGCAAACAACCTTTCCTCGCGAAGGAAGCGACGCTTTCAAACTCAACCACTTAAACACCAGCTCGCCAAACTCAAGTAAAAATTAAAGGCCCGATCAAATTGTCAAAATTTGATGAAGGCGATGTTCAAAATTAGATCAAATCAGTAAATATTATTTTTATACTTTATAAAATAATAAGTGTTGAAGAAAAAATAAGGCACCTAGCAACGATGTTTCCAACCCATCTCTTGCTCCTCATCAAATAGCCGATCAAAAAGAATACCTATAAGGAACTGTTAAAAGAAATAAAAATAACCTATTTGTCTCCAAAAGATCAAAGCATTCATGACGTCATCCAGGAATCCATGAAAGCGAAAGAATTACCCAGCGAGTTCATGAATCGAATCAGAAAAGCAATTGGGGAGAAAAATGCGAAAAACCTCCTCCAAAATCACCCCAGCTTCGTAAAAGAATACTTTCTCGCCGCCTTGCCCAATTCTGTATACCAAGATATACACAAAATCGCACAGTGTGTCAGTATACACACGCTCATCAACTTTGCGGACGAGCTCTTTAAAATCACAACTTCGGAAAACTAACAGATCGGCTGTCGGCAACAACACCAAACGACAGTCGTGAAAATATAGGTCACAAAAGAAGGGTCTCCTTCTACCCAAAGGTTCAAATTATCAACGATCCTCTCCTTGATAGTGAAAGGTGCTTCAAAATAAACTCAGAAAATTTTAGTGCTGGTGAAATTAACAGTAATTATATAAATAATACCAACCCTCCTGATATTAATGATAATAGTAGTCAAAATACTACTACTACCACTACTACAAATAATAATAATAATAATAATAATAATAATAATAATAATAATAATAATAATAATAATAATAATAATAATAATAATGAAGAGAACTTTAAATATGTTAATAATAAAGATGAGCTGTATAATAATACTGAAAATCAATATAATATAAATACAAAGAATTTTCGTATTGTTAATGCATGTGAGGTTGATAAACCCGAAAGCGCTTGCCAAATAAGCGAAATTGACATGGAAAACGAAATTCAAAAAGATAAAATTGCCATAGCAAAAATATTAAAAAATAAAAATATGAGAGATGATAGTAATCAGGTTTTGTGTAATTATGACTCTAATAAGCATGATGGTTTTATATTTTTCAATAATTTATTGAGTGATCTGGGTAGATTTCATACGAGCTTAGAATACGGAGCTTTAGGAGAGACGGTTTGTACCTGTTTAAACTCTAATTTGAGCAGAGAGCAATTTATATCGGCCGTACAAGAACAAACAAAGAACACCCCTCTCTCCAAAAGTGATGTATCTCGCTCTACACTCTGTAAGGTATTAAATAGAATGAATAATAAATATTTCTAATAATGAAACGATCTCTAATATGAAGCAAAATGAAATTGAAAAAGTGAAAAAAATAAGAAAATAGCAAATGTATTCAATTTTAATATTTTTAGAGAATATTAATGATTTAGAAAGGGGTAATTAATTCTGATAGACATATAGGGTTTCTATATATTTTTCATGCAAATTATTTTAACTATTAAATAAGCCTAGAGTGGAGCGAGACGGAAGCATTCTTCTTGTGATCCGAAACTATCGCGTATAAACGTAATTTTGCGCGACCACGCGTCGCTGCCGTCAAAGTTTTACCGATGGATAGAGGATAAATAGGAAGGCAAAATTTTTCCTTCGCGAAGCTCAGAAATATATATGGTTATAATTTATATGTCAAAGTAATAACATAATAAAGGTTTAACAAAAACAATGTAAAATGCAAGCAGCCCAACACGGGACAAAGCCTTAGTCAGATGTACAAGCGATAAGCGTGCCTGCGCAGAGATAACGGTATATCGAAGTTCTACAAATTTAGGAAACATTGTAATACCTTGTAAAATTATTGCATTGAGTATGATTATGATTATAAGTTTATGCCTGTGCTTGTCTTTTCAAATTTCCTCTCTTAGTAGCTAATATCCAATCCAAAAAATTCTAAATTAAATGTTAATAATTTGTGTAAGAGTTTACCATAAAAATCGAACAAGTAACAGATCTGAAAACAAATACTCGAAAGAAAACGGGAGTCCTGTCGAGTCACTCTTTCCCACGCAGCGAAACTACAGACATCTGGCAGCCATTTGCCTCCCTGTAGTAAAAATTCCATCGTACCAGCCTTTTAAATTTGAGAAAAAAAAAAAAAAAAAAAAAAAAAAGAGAGAGACGAAGAAGATACCTTTTAACAATGAAGAAAAAGAACCTCAAATGGTGAAACACATGAAGGCATATATAAAGAAGTTATTCATTATTTCTAGATAAGAACATTTTCGATTTTAAACAAGCAAATTTCGTCTGCTAAATAGTCAGATCTACCAAAGAGAGAATTGTGCGTTTTTTATTGAGAATTTGATTTGAAAGAAAGAAGATGAAAATACAAATGTCGACCAAAATGGTTAATGAGGATGAAGAAATTGTAGCATATTAGTAATCGGCTGAAATTACATGACGGGGATAAAATAAATTTTATTATAGTGGTCATTAATTGTGCTTCTGATATGTAAACAATGTTTCTTCTCCTTATTGCTATCGTATTGACCTTTCTTGCTCTATCCTTTTCTATTGCGTATTATGTAATAGAGTTAAGTAAGGGTTACATGTGTCAACTTTCAAACATATTTCAATTAACTCAGATAGAAGCTATCTTCTATCTGCTGTTGTAATCTGTTTGAGAGTCACTCGAGATCACCATTGCAGTGAGAGATTTTCATTCTCTCCCTGTATATTAATTAAGGAGAGAGAGTGGGGCATGTAAGTGCAATATTTCCCCTACATCTGTATGGGAACAAAGCTCTCAATCTCTGAGATATACATGGAAAAATACTGTGGGCATCAGAATGCCAAATAATGCCCGCCTAAGTATCTTAAAACTGTTAAATATTGTGCCAACCAATAGGAGAAGGACCAGATTTGAAATGTAAAGTGGAGAAGGCGTCATCAATGCCCTACTCTAGGAGATTCCGCTATGCTATAGTGCGGAGGGAGGACGCGCCGAAGCGGCTTCCCATATATTCAAACTTATTGAATCAATTATTGTAATACTTATTGTGAAATCCTATTGTTATAGCAATTATCATCTAATTGCTCAAGTAAACAAAGCGATTTTGTAAAAATTCAGAGAACATAAAAGCTCAAATGCTTCGTGCTAATTCATTGTCAAATAACCGGCAGATTTGCTGAGATATATATAATATGGGGCTTTATTAACTGTGTTTATAAAACTGAAATATACTGTGCCATTATTACATTACATGCTAATTCATTATTGTTGTCGTACTATAAATTTCACGTACATATTAATAAACTTTGACCGCATCAATCACTTTCACTAATCATCCCCCTCATTAATTACTTTTTTAATCTGTCTGATTTAATATCATATATATATATATATATATATATATATATATATATATATATATATATATATATATATATATATATATATATATATATATATATATATATATATATATCAGCCTCCCGAAAGCAACATGCATGTAACAAAAAACTATAACAGCTACAGGAAAATAAATTAAATTTTATTAATCAGGAGACATTTTTATCCATAAAATTAAAAAAAAATAGCGCTTTCGAAAAATTTAAAATTGTTAAAAATGTTGGAAATTCTGTATGATAATGATCATTTTTTGAGAAGAACGAAGGAGCTCTAGCGCTTCGAGGGAACGTCAAAGTTGCCAAATGTCGATTTTTTTAACTAAAAATAACGTATCTAGATGCTCGATATAAAGGGAGATTTTTTACATCTTATGCTTTGAAGGAAGTTCAGGAAGAAATAAATAACAAAATAATGTAAGGAACTTTCTTCAGAATATGGAAAAGATATATCTATTAACAGACATCTTAAAAGAATTTAAACTGCAGAAATAAAGCAACCTTCAGCATCCAAGCAAACAACTCTGTTTGAAATCATGAATGCTCATTTAACATTAAGTGGTGATGATGATTCAGAAATAGAGTTTAATAAAAGTGTTTTGGATGAAATAGCAAAATAACAAAAAGAAAAAAGGATCAATTCCGAAGATGGTCCTATAATGTGGTGGAGAGAGACCGAACATAACTTCAAAGAGTTGAAGATGATGGCTAAAAGATATTAGTCATGCCCATCTAGTAGTATATCAAGCGAGCAACTTTTCAGGGGTGCTGGATTAATTTATGACGAAAAAAGGATGAGATTAACTGGAGAAAATGCAGAAAATTGTAATCCTTAAATCTAACTTGGCGATTCTAAAATTCAATTACGAACACGAATAACAAAAAAAAAGCACCTTTAGTCGGATACTTTCCAGTTTCCGTCTTGACAGATATACCTCTATACAAGACATTGTGCAATGGGAAATCAAGATCTCCGAAAGATATGTATCCATCTTATATAAAAGAAAACCCAATGGTTTGGAATATTTTACATGTAATGATTACTCTGATTATTCTACTGACAGGCGTGTTTTATGACTTCAGATGAATTACTTTGTAAATCTCAACATCCTGAAGATTGGGTTAAAGAGCACTTTAAGTCATGCAATGTCTTAAACCGCTGGGGAACAGTTCTCAGCGGAGGCGGAGAGCTCGATGGTAAGACTTATTTTAACCTTTTCTAAATATCTAAATTCGAATAGTATGGATATTGGTATATGGTGAAGGTGCAATGATACAGAGATATTTGAACCTGCATGCTATGGTTTCCAAATTAATGGTATGCCCAGATAAAAAATTTGTCTCAAGTTCGTATGGTAATATTAATTCAGTTGAAGTAAACGAAAATGTTGGACCATTATATCACTGTTGCATATAATATGTTAAATCAGGAGTATTATGCATATAAAAAAATGTTACCCGAAGATTCTGAAAATATTATTAATCAGTTATTAACTTCAATAGATGTACATAAATTTATTTACCAGCTTAAAGAACACTGGAGAGAATCTATTAATAAAGATGATCTATCCAGTAAACAAATTGTAGTGTCTGAACGGTAACTTTTTACGTATGCGCTGTGATGATGTCGAGGAAGTGAAAAATATATTAGGTGTAATGATGTAAATGACTGGCATTTGTGTAAACACTTAGCGGGTTTAAATCTTAAAACCTCGTAAACCAGAATTCGTGTAAGGAACATCCAAATATATATATATATATAATATATTATATTATATATATATATATATATATATATTATATATATATATATATATTTCTTTTTATTAATTACATATATACTATATATAAATTTATATTATATATATTTATATATATATTAAATATTTTCAATATTAAATAATAATAATTATTATTATTATTATTATTATTATTATTATTATTATTATTATTATTATTATTATTATTATTATTATTATTATTATTATTATTATTGCCACTTTTTGTTTCTGTTCCATTATCAAGTTTTAACAATGTTTTATTTGTCTAAGATCGCTTCACATTATCAATTTGGTGATATAGGCCTGCATTGTTGTTGTTGTTGTTGTTGTTGTTGTTGTTGTTGTTGTTGTTGTTGTTGTTGTTGTTGTTGTTGTTGTTGTTATTTGGAAATATTACAGGGCTGCGGAGCCGGCAATTTTTTTCCGGCTCTGACTCCGGCTTCATCATTTTAAAATTACCCGGCTCCGGTCCACCATTTTAAAATTACCCGGCTCCGACTCTGCATTTGAAAATTGTTCGGTTCCGGTTCCGTTTCCGGTTCCGTTTCCGGTTCCTATTTATAATTCCTTCTCCATTTACACTTATGAAACCATTAATTGTCTGTTACAAAATTTTTATATGGTGAAACTGAATGTTTGTTAATGAAATCTTCATTAACTTAGAATTAAAAACTTTGAAAATATTTTATAAAAAAATAAGATTTTTAAGAAATACAGAAAAAGAATAATTCACTTCCTAAATTTTAATATA
Organism: Trachelipus rathkii; assembly: GCA_015478945.1. Classification (NCBI taxonomy): domain Eukaryota; kingdom Metazoa; phylum Arthropoda; class Malacostraca; order Isopoda; family Trachelipodidae; genus Trachelipus; species Trachelipus rathkii. The sequence goes on from JABUQX010003262.1 coordinate 7,236, forward strand.
ATTCCTCTTTGAACGATAAACTGCCTGTACATTTAAGTAATACAATGTTATTAAAAAGTAATTTTATTTTATGAAACGGAAAAATTATATTTCAGTTTCATTCTAAAGTTTAAAATAATTCCCCTTTGAACTATGAGCTCCTGAACATATGTAACAATTTTATTCAAAACAGATATTTTATTAAAAAAATAAAAATAAAAAAAAACTTATAAATTTTTTTTCTAATAATTTTAAATAATTTTCTTTGACTGCTAAGAAATTAAAT
>JABUQX010003262.1:12500-15000 GCA_015478945.1 Trachelipus rathkii
TTTACCTGTCATTTCATTGATCGGGTGCAAGAGCTCCTGAATTCTATGAACGTTAGGGAAGGAGGGTGGCCCGGATGGCATTCCTTCTCCGAGTTTTCGAGGAAGGTGCTTTCCGTGTGACCCCCGTCGTGTTCAATCTATATTCTCTATGCCTCAATACTACCACTTTCCCTCATCAGTGCTGTTAGCGCGCATATGTCCAACCAGTTCCGAAAAAAATGATGCTGCTTGATCCTTCTAACTATCCGCCTCTAGTTCACTTGGTTATTCTTTCTTTCTAAAGATTTGAACCCTTCTCAATTTCACTTCTTAGATCATCTGGAATTCTTTCCATTCTTTCTGATTACCAGTACGGGTTTCTCCCTTCGAGATCTACTGGCGATATACTTTCTCTATTAATCAGATTTATGGTTTTCCCCGCCTTAGGAACTAAAGGAGAAGCCCTTGTATGGTGTGCTTGACATATCCAAAGCATTTGCGGCGTATGGACGCGCCACTGCTCCTCCAAGCTCCCTCCTTTGGGTTTCTTTCTTTCTTCTTTGCTTACTTATGTCCTAGCTTCTTTTTTTACTTATGTCTAGAATTCTTTCAAATCGCTCAATGTCCGGCTGTTGTTGATGGGGCGACGTTTTCTTTTTTCTGTCAATAGTGGTGTCCTCAGGGTTCTGTTTTAAATCTCTCTATTTATTTTCCTTTGCTTTTCATTCAATGATCTTCTCAATGGCAATAACATCTAGACTCTATCCACATCGATATGTCGATGACTTGACCCCTCATTCTTAACTCATTTCAATTCTGCTCCTCTTTTTACTTACTAAATTGGCTCCTCCGTTTAATATCTTTCCCGAATCTACTATTCTTTCCGCTCGCTGGATCTGGATAGAATTTTCAGGGTTGGGTCGTCTACAAGCTTAGTGAATAATCTTTAATTCTTTCAAAAAACCCCCACTTCCTACAAAAATCTCTTCTCTAAGACAAACTTTTCTATCTTTCTTATCTCTTTCGACTGGTTCTCCTCGTCTCTTCCTGTTGACAATATAAACACATTTTGGATAAACATAGTAAAAAAAAAAAATGTTTTTTGAAACCTCAATTCACAAGTGGTTGCTAGGCGCGGCCTCAAAAGAAATACTGGGATTTCTGTTTTAGAAGTGCGAGACTTTTTTTTTCTCCTCTTCCTCAGTTCTCCAGCCTATAACAAGGGTTCCTCATCCGCCTTGAAATGCGGTACTGCTCTCAATATCCTGTGGGGGCGGGGGGTCTCTGGTTTCAATTCATACCATCACATTTCCGGCTTTTGGATTAGGTGGTCGAGTCAAAGGCCCAAAGACTATGAACTGTCCTGTACTTTTCTTAGTTCACTTGACCCCTTTTAGAGTTTGCGGCCGTGTTGGTGCTTTATCCTTTCGTATAGGTCTGGTTAAGGCAGTGCTCGAGGGAATACCACTCGCGACCACCACCTTTACGGCGGCCCTCTTAGCACAAGGGGTGCTGTGTCGGCACATGAGTCTCTGTTTGATGTTAGTAACTCCGACTGGTTCGCTGCGTGTGCTTCTTTCTTCTGCCACCCCTCTGTTTCTGTGGAATTCTCTTCCCATCATCTGTGTTTCCTACCCAATTTAATTTCCCTCACTTTAAAGCTGCGTCTGTGCTCATTGCGTAATTTGCCGTTAGATGGATTTTGAGGCGTTTATAACATCACTCCTGAAGGGCTCTGCCCGTGAGTGGGGGGGACAACTGTAAAAAAAAAATAAATAACAATAAAAGGTTCTTATAAGGAATTCCTTAAGTCTAGCTGAAACCCCACAAAAATGGCACCTCCGAACGTGACCCACTTCTAGAATGGCATTTAAAATAACGCATAAACCGAGGAGTTTGCTCGGCTTGGAACAAAAAAAAAAAAAAAAAAAAAAAGAGAAGCAGAGAAGCTTGCGAAGCCGCCTTATCAGCAAACCCCTGGCAACAGCACTGATAGTGACCATGGTGGCGTGGCTTTTCGGCAAATAAACCTACTGAAGATTGAGGATTTGCGCATATGTTAAGACTTTGGATAAGTTTCAATTGGCGGAACTTGCGCAACTTGACATCTCATTCACCTTCAAGGAACTCACAACCAGGTGAACCTCATCGTAAAAAAACTGAAGAGACGTCTTCCAAAAGGAGAAAGATTAATTTAAATTTGGCAGTCCTGTGAAAGGAGGAGAATGAGCTCTAAAAACAGAAAACACTGAGATGGCTGCTTACAAGAGAATTCCTTTCATCGCGGTGGCATGAAAATGGGCCAAGGTTTTCATTTTATCAGTGCTTGCAGGCAAATAATAATCAGCACCTCCTTCTTCATCATTCGAGAGAGAGCGTATTTATAGTGTAGGGTTAGGTAGGAAAATGTACACAAAATCAAAAAGGAAACAGTCTTTTCGGGGCAGATCAAGTGAAAGCTTTAATGTTTTGCATCTACAATTGTAATTTTTTTGAATTTGAGTAATTCGAATGATATTAA
>JABUQX010003262.1:20000-30000 GCA_015478945.1 Trachelipus rathkii
TTAAGCTGATTCCAAATATGTAATTGGTTTTCTGTAAGTGTCGTACTTTTCGAGATATTTTATTTTTAAAACAATATTTAACATAAATGTGATTTTTAAAAAATTATTTAAAATATTTCGAACTTTTGAATCATGTCCGTTACCACTTAAATTGATTGTTAGGATCATATACTAGAAATATATTAAAAAAAAAAAAAAAAAAATAACACAAACGTAAAAACAGAAAAAAGACTATATATATATATATATATATATATATATATATATATATATATATATATATATATATATATATATATATATATATATATATATATATATATATATATATTCATTATAATATATATAAGTATATATATATATCTGGGTATATATATATATATATATATATATATATATATATATATATATATATATATATCTATCTACACCTAGGCATGCTACTATTATATATATATATATATATATATATAGGACCTTAAGTAAACCATGGTCCTCAAAATAATTTAGTATTGGAAAGGTTGGTAATAATTTTTTATTTTAGGTAAAGAAAAATTAAAAAATTTATTTGCTATAAAAAGAACTTACTTTTTTATTTTTTGAGCTTTGTTTATTTCGACGTAAATATTTATTATTTGTGTTCTAATAAGTGTTGTATTTATATATATATATATATATATATGCAAAACATATATAGCTTAACTATATATATATATATATATATATATATATATATATATATATATATATATATATAACTCTTTATATATATATATATATATATATATATATATATGGTCAGATTTTTTAATGCTCACAGTATGTAACTAGAAAACGGCAGGTCCTACAGTAAATTATAGTTTGGCTTAGTGCCAAAAATTCTAAGGATGGGATTTTATTTTTTTTTTTTTTTTTTTTTTTTTTTTGAAGTAAATTTTTTTTTTTTAACTAAAAGGAATACCCTAGGGTAAGCCTGGAGTGGCGGAGTCGGGGGTCTCGGCCTCGGTGTGTGGACGACAGGGTTAATCCCACCCTCCGAGGATGGTCTCCGGAACCCCGCTCTTTTGGTCTTTGGGTGTCGCGGGGTTCCTCGACCATCCCCTCCGGGATATGAAACGCGTCCCCCCCCTCTGTCCCAAATCGGCTCGAGCCCCCTAAAAAAACTTAAAATTGTCCAAAAAAAACAAAAATTATTTCACCAATTTAGGGGCTCGAGCCGACGAGGGGACAGAGGGGGACGTTTCATACCCCGGAGGATGGTCGGAGAACCACGACACCAAAGACCAAAGACGAAATTTCAAGACCATCCCCGGAGGGAGAGTTAATCCCAAATCTCGTCCACCGGGAGGTGAGACCCCGAAACTCCACCATCTTTTGCGGTTTTACCCTAAATTTATTCTTTAGTTAAAAAAAAATTTTACTTCAAAAAAAAAAAAAAAAAAAATTAAATCCATCCCTTAAATTTTCCGCTGATTCAAATATATAATTTGTTTTACTGTAAGAACCTGCCGTTCTCTAGCTACATACTGTGAGCATTAAAAAAATCTGACCATACATATATATATATATATATATATATATATATATATATATATATATATATATATATATATATATATATATATACTTACTCTATATATATTCTTCTTATATATATATATATATATATATACTGTATATGCTAAACTCATTGTGGACACAAATAATAAATATTTACGTCGAAATAAACTAAAAAAGTAAATAAAATGGTGGAGAAATAAATCAATTTGAAGCTCAAAAATAAAAAAAGTAAGTTCTTTTATAGCAAATCGAATTTTTAATTTTAATTTTGCTATAAAAATTATTACCAACCTTTCCAATACTAAATTATTTTGAGGACCATGGTTTACTAAGGTCCCTATAAATATATATATATATATATATATATATATATATATATATATATATATATATATATATATATATATATATATATACATATATACACATATATATATATATATATATATATGATATATATATATATATATATATATATATATATATGACTACGGTAATCGAATAAAGACGCGGTAAAACCAGAAGGGAAGCGAAAAACGAAACATTAGAAGGAACACTGGAGAAGAATAAGGAAATCTTAGTGTTTTTGGAATGTAGAATGAAAATTCTGAGAAGGTAACAACATTTGCTTTGAGAATTATGTTTTCAGAAGAGAATGCATTTAAGTTTGAAGCTTTAGTAACCAGTAAAAAATATGTTATATTCGAAATTTCGAAATTTTAAAAATTTAATTAATATTTAAATATTATCGTTTAAAATCTGAGATGGAGGAGCAACAAAATTTTCGGCTACATTTCTTTTAAATATTTTGAATGAGATATTAAAACAAAGAAAAAAAATTGAAACTTTAAAAGTAATAAATAAATGCTTTAATTAATTGAAAACATATAGATAATACATCCTAATTATATATTTATACATTAGATAAATGGGAAGAAAACATTAATAACTTACATTTAAAAAATTAATATCAATAAAATAAGGGTACAATAATAAAGAAAATTAATAAGTTTTTTAAAAAAATTTCTTGTAATTAGAAAATTGCTATTAAGATTGTTAAATAAAATAAATAAACATTTTTAGGGAGAAGTTTCAAAGTTATATTTGAGAGGAAGAAATACTTCAAATAGTTTTTTATCTTTCCAAAACTTTTAAATGTATATCAAATTAACCTTTATAATTAGTATTTTTCATAATTTGAAATTAACATTGTGTTAATTGTGCGGTTGAAATTTCTTTATATATATATATATATATATATATATATATATAACTATGCTGCTATATATATATATATATACCATCCTTGCTATATATATATATATATATATTTATATATATTTATATATATATATATATATATATATATATATATATATATATATATATATATTAGAGATGCACCGGAGAGTAATTTTGGCCGGAGGCCGGAGAATGAAAATTTTAAATCTGGAATGTTTCAGCAGTGTATATTTTAATTAACGAGATAAAAAAAAATATATATATATATAAAATATATATATATATATATATATATATATATATATATATATATATATATATATATATATTCTATATATAAAAATATTCTATATATATATATATTTATATATATATATATATATATATATATATATATATATAAGCATTGGCTCTAAACATGCAATTATCATGCACCTTCCTAGTCCGGATCCTAAGTAGCAAAACTACCTAGAGAAGTTACACTCCTTGAAGAGGCTAAACCAGGTGTGAACTTTAATGAAATAAAAAAAAGTTATTTAATTATTAATTTACCTGCTAAATAAAAGCGCATTTTAAAAAGGAAAGGAATATTCGTTAAATGGTTGGGGGAAGCGAGAGGGAGAAGCGACAGCCAATAGGAAGGCTGGAATAACATCACTCTTTCTTGAGATGAAACGTTGCTCAATGAGGGTAGCTTGCTTTTAGTGTTGCCACAAGAAAAATCGTAAGAAGAAAATGAAGAATATTCAGATACAATCAAACCAAGTGGAACTGACCAAAGTAGATAAAAGTTAAAATGCAAACGTAGAAGCAGCAGTGAGTGAAAACAACAAGAATTAGAAATACTATTCAAACTACTGTGGATAAATATTTTGCAGCACCACTTATGGAACGAAAATCGGATGCTGTTCCACTGCTATGGTGGAAAGAAAGAAAAGCTCTTTATCCTGATTGCATCTTACCTGAATAAGCTATAGGAAATATCTCTCTGCTCCACCTTCAAGTGTATTTAGCGAGAGAATGTTTAGCCAAACAGGAAATATTTATACAAGTAAAAGAATTTCTCCAACACTAGCTGATCAGCTCCTGTTTCTTCATCATAATTTGAGAGAACATTTGATTTTAAATATTAGAGAATGGTTGCCCCTAAAAAGCAATGCATAAGCTTTTAACTTTCCTTTCACTGACTTTGTGTTTAACAATATGATTAATTTTCTCAAAACATTTCTATTGTGATACTCTATACAGTATCGATAGCAGCTGGTACATGCACTTTATTATATATATATATATATACTTATATATATATATATATATATATATATATATATATATATATATATATATATATATATATATATATATATATATATATATAATATATATATATAGTTTCAAATGTTAGTTTGTTAAAACTTAAAAACTCTTTAATAATTTAAAGATTAAGGATATATATCATAATTTTTTAGTCTTTTGGTCTGATATGGCATGTAGTTTAAAAGTTCTTTTACCAATTTCATTTACCTATTTCTGTATTGCATTTTTAAAGCTAGATTTATCAAAAGTGTATTTTTGTTAGGGGTAGTCATTTTGGATATCAAACCCTTTTAAGTTGTTTATCAAAATAATTAGTCAATTTAGTAAATGGTGTCATATAGGCCTATTCATATTATTATAGTTTATAATATTAGTTATTAGTTTGACTTAATATTATAACACTACAACAAAAAAATATTAAAATAATTTTTTTACTTTTTGTATCAGTTCTTCTAAATAAATTTATTTCATTAAATGCCTCATTATTACTTTCAATGAATTATAACTATTTTTATTTTCAAAACTACCTTTTAAAAATGTAGGTCTCCGGCCGGGCGGAGATCTTTAAAAAGCCGAACTAACTCGGCCAAGCCCGGAGCCAGGCAGACGAGAGAGAATGAATCTCAATATATATATATATATATATATATATATATATATATATATATATATATATATATATATATATATATATATATATATATATTATATATATATATATATATATATATATTTATATATATATATATATATATATATATATATATATATATATATATGGCTGTAGCTTACCAAATTACCAAAACTACTGAGGTTTTTAAAAAATTGGAAACCAGGGTCAAATTAAAGGGCGACATACTCCGATTCGCAGCTCCTAAACTTGTGCAAATCAAAGGAAGGAAGTTGGAAAAATAGAGAAAGGGAGTGTGTTCGCCACTTTACCAGTAGAGCACATGTAAGATTGAACATAGCAGTTAGGTCTAGGGTCTAAGTCAGAGAGTTTGAGAATTGAGAGAGAGAGAGAGAGAGAGAGAGAGAGAGAGAGAGAGAGAGAGAGAGAGAGAGAGAGAGAGAGAGAGAGAGAGAGAGCTGGCAAATTGAAAACCCTGATAGTACTCCCTAACATTTAGAGCATATGTATGGAATCAGCCCATATATGGAGGCATTCCCCATACAAGGGAGAACAACGCTCCTATACATAGCTAACAGCTGAAGTGTTGAGAAGTTCGAAAGGCGCATCAGATCACCCAACTTAGAAGCTTCGTAGAAAGATGATAATGTGATCCTTCTAAGAAAGATCAAGATAAAAGAAAATATCAAGAATATTAAAAACAGAAGGAGGTTAGAGTTACGTGTTTTCAATAAAGATATTATAGTTGTGTGGAAGTTATGCCAAGTATATAGATGAAAAACCTCAGTTATTGATAGAGGTGACTTTGTTCTAGGTGTTTTAATGTACTGCTGCTTTAGTGTTTTATTGCTTAATTGTTTAATGGCTTTATTGTTTTACTCTCTTATTGTTTTGGGTGCTATAATTAGGAGTTTAAAATAAAACTTGTGCTTGTATATTGCGCGTGCATATTTGTGTCTGTGCGCAGGTTTGTGTATGTGTTTTAGGTATTTGTGTTTAATTTCTTTAGTCTTACCATTTTAGTATTTCACTATTTTACTATTTTTATACTTCACTGCATTAGTATTTTACTGTTAGTGTTTTGGATAGTGTAATACATTTAAAAATTGTGTGATTGTGCTTTTGTTTGTGCGTGTTTCTTTTACTGCTTTAATGGTTTAATGTTTTACTGCTTTAATGTCATAGGGTCTTATATAATTTTGATGTTTTACTGTTTTAGCTTTACCGTTTTAATGTTTTACTGTTTTACCATTTTTGCGTACTAAAATATAATTTACGTATTTAGAATTAAAAAAAATATCAAATTTGTTACATATTGAACGGAAAAAGGGATATAAAATTTCTTGAAAACTTAAAAGTTGAAAATAAAAATAGAATAAAGAAAAATTAAAATAAAATAAAATTAATGAAAAACTGTGTGTATTAATAATATTAATAAAAAAACAATTAAGAGAAATATAAATTATGCAATAATAATAATAATAATAATAATAATAATAATAATAATAATAATAATAATAATAATAATAATAATAATAATAATAATAATATAATAATAATAATAATAATAATAAATCTACTACTACTAATAATAATAATAATAATAATAATAATAATAATAATAATAATAATAATAATAATAATAATAATAATAATAATATTCGTATATGGCTAGCTACAGGGTTAACCTTTCTTACCTGCGATCCAATTACACTCCTTTCAAAGTATTACGATTAACGACTTACTATATTTGATTCTCTTTTTATTACTTCTTCTACAATAATAATAATAATAATAATAATAATAATAATAATAATAATAATAATAATAATAATAATAATAATAATAATAATAATAATAATAATAATAATAACAATAATAATAATAATAGCAATAATAATAATAATTATAATAATAATAATAATAATAATAATAATAAATTTATGGATCGGTTGATATACTATATATATATATATATATATATATATTATATATATATATTATATATATATATATATATATATATATATATATATATATATATATATATATATATATATATATATATATATAACCGAGAACTGTTGTGTTATAAGAATGGGTTATTTTCTCATTTTGGTGGGGCTAGATCGGTAGTACATACCATGCAGTATATACTAATTTATAGATGTAATTAAATATATAAAATATAGTTTCTGTATCATAAGTCTATATAAGACTATAAAAAAGTTAAAAATAAGAATCTGGTATTAATTGGCTTTAAAAATGAAATTTGGAGACCAGAACTTTTTTCCATGCTAAATTTTTAAATTTTCTTTTTTACGTTTTTCTTTCATTACGGATCATTACAAACATTTTATACGCTTTATAAAAATCGGTGTAAACCGGCCTGTGTCCCTATAAACGAAAATGTGCATAGACAAATATTATAATATGAAATCTTGAGACCTATTATTTCATATTTAAAAGCTCTAAATGAAATGTTTTACCACTGAAAATTAATATTATTATTATTCCCTAAAAATAAAAAAATGAAAAATAATAAAAATAACTCACTAATTTAACACAACAGGACCTAAACCTGGCGGCCTGAGAAGCGGGCGCTGTGTCCCGAACTGGCATGACGTTCGTCGGTGGAGTGGTGAGAGAACAGACGCAAAGCCCTATTCAAGGCAAATACTTAATTATATTATCATTTTTTTATTCATTTTTATTTATTATTTTTATAACTTGTTTTATTATTTTCTTGAAATTCTAAAAAATTTCCCTAGAAATAATTTTTTTTTAATGGAACAAATTTTTTACTCATAATTGCTGGAAAATCCAGAATTTGCTCTAGGAAAATGCTAGAGAAGTCCAGGATCAGTGCCAGAGAGAGAGCTTTGCTACTACTTATAAATTAAAATGCCATCAAAGTAAAGTTAATTTGTTAACAATTTATTAAAATATTAAACTTTTTAAACTTTCAGTTCATCTTTCATGCCGATTTTTCAAAAAAAAATTTAAAATGAGACTTTCAAAATATTTTTGACCAGAAATGTTTTTTAATTAGAAAAAAGTCAATAAAATCCATCGAAACCCACAATACAATTGCATGACACAGTTATTTTTCCACAGAGGCTCTTCCCCCCGTACTTCAACATCATGATAGGCTCATTAAAATGTTTATATAAAGAATCGTGTGGTAGTAAGAGTTGTTTACATGCTGTAAATATGAAATTTGAAGACTTCATATCTTTTTACAGGCTTATTTTCCGAGTTTTTTTTAACGTTTTTCTTTCCTTTCATCTCATTTTAAACATTTCACGTAAGTTTCAAGAAAATCGGTAAATACCCTAAGTTTGGTTGAAATCGGCGTAATGTAATTTTAGGAAAGGGCCATTTATTTACTAATTGAGTAATTTATTTATTTATAGTTTATTTTAAATGTTTGGTGAAAAATAACTTCTCGCCTAGTAAATTAAAAAAAAAAAAAATCTAAAATATTAGGCTTATTACGTTTATTATGTTAGGGTACGTTTGAAATTACTTCTCACTTATTTGAATATTCTACCAATCATAAATGTTGCATTCATTTTCAGAGGTTAAAAGATTTATTGGCCTTCAAAATTTTAATATCTTTTTTCTTTTTTTTTACCACTCACGCTGGCCCTTTTCAAGGAGGGTGCATAATAATAATAAAATTAACAACATAAAATGAAAGCGGAAGGATCTCCCAAACCTAACGCAAATCTCTCGGATGAGTATATATTCTTTCATATCAAAAAACAGCAACAGACTATCATATAGATTTCCATTGTCTTTAAAATCTAATGAGCTAAAAAGTCCAAATTTTGTTAAAAATTTTCATTTGTTGCAGAGCCTGTCGTTTGATTTTATATTCAACTTGGATTTCAGTTGCAAAACCTGAAATCAAATTTTCACATCTTTTTGAATTTATTTTGAAAGCAACTAAATAATTTTAATTAAAATAATGCTTCTCTTCGATTACGGAAAATTCATGTTAAGAGTTGTTAAACTTAACGTAATAGCAGAGCTGGGCGTTGCGCCTTTGCGCCTATGGCGCACTATGAATTCTATGAATGCGCAAAGGCGCATAGGCGCAACAATTTTTAAAAAGGCGGACTAAGCATAGGCGCACAAGGCTTTGAATGAGAAACTTTTGTTCCTCAAAGAAATATGTACCTTAGGGAAAACATAGACCACAAAGCATGCAAGGAGGAAGATCGATATTAGTTTACGGTGTTTTAATTACAAAAAAATTAATAAATGTGTTTTTCTTCCTTATAAAACCATGTTTTTGTTATCGCACTAAAGTTTACTTTGTAAATAAATTTAGCGAACACGCACCGGCCAGCGAAAAGTTGCAGGCGCAAAGACGCATAGGCACTAGGCGCATTGAGGTTGACAAAAATATAGGCGCAAAGGCGTATAGGCGCAGGCGCACTCAAAAAAATTATAGGCGCGCCCAGCACTGCGTAATAGTAATGCGGAACACCAGCAAAATTTTAACGATCCCGCATCTTGGTAACGCGTTTAAACGTGGCAAAAACCTGTCTTCTTTCTTCAACGATCCTTCTTTTCGGTATCGGTCAATTAAAATATTTTACCGAACCAGACTTATGGGTTAGGAACATCAAATGGGACCTATACCCAGATGGTCGACAGGAAAAAGGGTCGACATTTGTGAAAAAAAAATCTGGTTATTTAGAGTTTCTCTAACGAATCCAACAAAACTTAACGTAACCTAACCTAACCTATACTAACGCCTGCGGCGGGCTGTACGGGAATTTTCTTTTTGATGTGTCGACCATTTGACCTGTCGCCCATTTTTCCTGTCGACCATTTGGGCTAGCCCCCCTCACCCCTCAAATGTTTAGAAATGTATTTTATCCCTACAGTTTTATTTGAGATTCTATAATTTTAAAAGTATATTAGATAACATAGTGAGAATCCACATCCCGTGGATCTAAAAATAGATAACTCAACCGCAACCATATCCTCGAATATTCAGATGCTAACAACATCTGCATTACAGTAAAAAAATTCACATTCGTGAGAAAACTAATGAGTAATGCCTTCAAGAGTTTCAAAGTAATATTCATGCTACTTAACTTTAACATATATTTTAATTTTATTTTCTGAATCGAATAGTTTAGAAAAGCTCTCTCCTTTATGTTTCGAATAGGAGACATTATTTTAACTCTTCTGAAAAACACTAACCATTAACATACTCTAATAGCCAACTAG
>JABUQX010003262.1:35000-37500 GCA_015478945.1 Trachelipus rathkii
TGAAAAATAAAATAAAATACAGAACAATTCTCTGAACCATGAAACTCATAAGGACCAATAATAATAATAATAATAATAATAATAATAATAATAATAATAATAATAATAATAATAATAATAATAATAATAATAATAATAATAATAATAATAATAATAATAATATGACGAATTCTCGTTATGCAAAATAGTAAATTCACAAAATTAAAATAATAAACTTACTTGTACAGTTCGTGAAGTCTGATGATCCCGTCCTGATGTACACTCCGCTCAGATTTGGAGGTAACTAAGTGAGTAGATGGTTATAGCTTCCTTTTTATAGAAAATGTTGCACTAAAACCACTGTTATATTTTATTGATTAATAAATAATTTGATGGAATTCTTATTGTAATTACATCTCATAATAGCTAACAAATCTAATATTTTCACCAGTTTAATTAATGTAATGTTGGAGAAAATAGAATTTAGAGTAGTACCTGTAAAGTACATACAAAATAGAGTGTAGAGATTTTAGATATCGTTTGGATAGTTGGGTATATTGACAAATAACTCAGTTTGGAAATATTTTATTTGTCAAAATTGCAATTTGTTTGGATTTTCAAGTTTGAATAACGTTGCAAGTTTTTTAACGAACATTTTTAGTATTAGTGCAAACAACAATTTCCAATACTAATGAGTTGCCTAAATCAAAGCAAATATTAAAAAAATAAAAACAAAATAAAACAATGATAATAGCAGTAATAAAATAAAATCTACTCACACTTGAGATTTTCAAGTAGAAAAACAAGTAATTCACTCAAGCTACAAGCCGTAAGATGTTATTGAAAATTCATTTCATTAATGAAAATTTCTATATTTTTCCACCATTCATAGGTTGGGGGTTTGGGGGCGAAGCCCACCTAGACATATGTTCGTGTGCAATGCATTTGCAGGAGAAAGTCTAGATATTGACCTTTTGAACGGTACTCGTTAGCCCAAAAAAAATAGTACAGGGTATCTTTATGGACCATAAATAGACTTTCTATTATAGGGATTTGTTGTGATTCAATATATATATAGGACAAACTATCAATTACGACTCTCGTCAGGTTTTATTTTTTAATTTTTTTTTTAACTAAAGGAATACCCAAGGGTAAACCGCAAGATGGCAGAGTCGGGTCTCTCGCTTCGGGGAACGACGGGTAGGAACTATTTTTCCCCCCCTCCCGGGGCAGGGTCTCCGGAACCCCCCGCTCTTTTGGCATTTGGGTGTCGCGGGGGTTCCTCCGTCCCTCCCCTACGGGTAATGGAAATCCGTCCCCATCCTTTCTGCTCACCGTCGGCTCGAAGCCCCTATTTTGCCGTGTAAATACCTTAACAAATAATATAATATAATATATATATATATATATATATATAATATATTATATATATATAATATATATATATATATATATATATATATATATATATATATTATATATATATTTAGGACAAAAACTCAAGTACTCAAGATGAATGCCAAAAACTCAAGAACTTGAGAAAAAACTCAAGCGATGGCATCCCTGTTATGAGTCTACATTGGGTAAAATGTCTAAAAATTACTCCGCGTCATAAAGTAAACACATGAATATTGTATTATTATTTTTTGAATTATAACTTCAAAATATAATTTCCCTATGATTTCTATATTATATTTTATATGTAGTTTAATTTATAATAAGTTAAAATTAAAAATTTACTTTAGATCAAAAGGTCAATAGGTAGACTTTGTCCGCATTTGCATGTTAAATACAGCAATGATTGAAAAAAATATATATATAATTTTTTATTTCAGTCAATTTTGAGTTGACTCGTAGCTTAGCCAGTTGTCGTACTGCTTCCGTTCTCAGAGTCAATTTCACTCGTGTTATAAAAACCCATATTAGCATTTTATTATGATTTTTTTTAACATTCGCATTGATTTAGTATTGCACATAGTTATTTGCATTTTCTCCTACAAAAATAATAATAATAATAATAATAATTTTACATTAAACAAAAACTTACTGTGCTATTCAAACTGAAAAGGTCCAAAATGTGGATAGATATAATGGGTTTTATTTCTTCAGAATTGTTGGTTGAAATACATAGTGATATTATTCAGCATATCAACTAGGCATTTTTAACTTTGGGATATGCGGTCATGATAGCACAAGAGTTAACAAAAAAAAATTGCATCAACACAAACACATTATATATTTTTGGGTTTTCCATAGTCAACATTTTTGGAGCTTGTGGTAAATCAGCGGATCTGTACAGACTTGTTATGTCTCTGGTATCCGCATTCTCAAAATTTTAAAGTTTCTCATCAATATCTCCGCGGTTATATAAATCAAAGTTTCAAGCAATAAAAATCCGCAAAAATATTTAAGGATCCGCCTCCGCATCCGTGACATCACTAGACCGCACAAACTCAAGGCTGAATAGAGTTCAAAGCAATAAAAAATGATTGTAAGCGATATGAAAAAATCTAGCCTTACT
>JABUQX010003262.1:50000-72500 GCA_015478945.1 Trachelipus rathkii
GCGCACGCAACTCTCTGCATAATCAAAATAAGCCAATTTCAGATTAATTGGCGACAAAATAAGCCTGCTATCAGGACAGCCGTCGAAAAGGCTAAGAATCTTTTGATAATCAGGACAGCCGTCGAAGAGGCCACCACTACGAAGAAATCAACTGTTTTTGTTTCTAAGTAACTATTTTAATATCTCAATTAAGCCGTGAATTACCATTAAAAATTAGGGGTGAAATCATAAGCTAATCGATAATAGTAAAAACAGAACTAGGTTACTACACAGATAGAATATTTATATTTTCAAAAGTCTCTAAGAAATAAATATTGCATATGAGCGCCTTCAAAAACTCAGCCCGAAAAGCCATAGGAAACCAGGAAAAAAGGAAAGAACCTCCAGTAGCGACTGTAAAATCAACTTTTGCAGAAGCAAAGAATCCAGAAGTAGGTGAAAATTTACTTTTAAGTATCAAAATATCATAGAAGATTGACACTACAGAAAATCAAGAAAGTATAAAATTCAATTTGGGAAGATATGAAAAAATAGGTCAAGAAATTTTGTCAAATCAACTTTACCTTTCCCCAATATATATTTTCTTTAATTTAATTATTCAGTATTAATTAGATAATTTAATTATTATTAAATACGTAATACTCTATTAATGAAAATACGATAACCATTATTCTTTTTGAGTGGATGCATGTATACACGACTAACCGTATGATCAAGAGAGAATCAATACATGAAACGTAAAAGTTTGTTTGTCAAAACAGAACGAAAGAAGTGTGAATAGACTCTGGTTATTTTTCTTTTGTTTTAATCCTAATACTTTGCACACAATATATATACATATGTACGTAGTATATATGTTATAATTTTTATTATAATATATATGCACAATATATGTATGTATGTATGTGTGTGTGCACAAGTATGCACTACTATCCACAGAAAATAGTGTGTGTGTAAGCGAGGCGTAAGTAACAAACAAAAAACTGACTCCGCCCGATCATACCAAGAGACAAACAAACCACATCCACGAAAAAGCAATCGAAGCTGCAGTTGTGTGTTCTCCGCGAGAATCGCACGGGAGACTTGGAGGAAAGAAATTCCATTTGCGATAGCAGTTCTCGTACGGTAAAAAATTGATATCATATATATATATTATATATAGCTATATAACTTGCTATATATATATATATATATATATATATATATATAATACACTAAATACTATATATTATATATATGTTTTTGGTTATCCATAAAATAATTGACTGAGATAGGACAACTAATTCTTTAGCATTTTTTTATAAAAATACATCTCTTAGATTTTAAAATTCTGTAATTTCATATATATATATATATATAATCACCACATTATATATATATTATATTATACTATATATATATACTAGTCACCCCCCCACCATCACGTACGTACGGACACGTATAGTGGGGTGTGCCACACGCACACAGAGTTGAGTTGACTCACCTGGCACGTGACTCATTCACACCTGCTCAATCGGTTATAGATGCATGATACGCGCGAGCGTATAAACAAACGAATGCCTTTGTAAAAACAATGCAATAAGCAATTGTTTCTTTTCGGTTTTTCTATTCTCGCCATTCTTGATTTTATTTAAACGAATTAAAGTAAGGATATATTATATTATATATTATGTATATATATATATATATATTCTATCTATATAATATATATATATATACATAGGTATATGTTTATATATGTATAAACATATGTGTTTTAATGTAATTGGACTTTAATTGATAGCAACTCTAATCAGTTTAAAACTTTAAGATTATTTGTTTTAACATTGCCAAGGAACCTCTCACTATAAGCCAACTTCAATTAAGAACATAACTATTGCCACAGTTAATTTTTATTTGTTCTAATAGCTTTCGAGGTTTTAGTTAATTTAAAAATATTAAAAGTGGTAGTGATTCATTTTACTATTTTTCTTAAAGTAAAAGACAAAAGTCATTTAGATCACATTGTCCATTGATTACATTAAAAACCCTCACCGACTTTTCTCATCAAAAAACTTTATTAAATCTTCCATCAAACTCATTTTACCCTTTTTTCTCCAAAAATCACAGCCTTTCTTTCATTCTCTTAGTTTTAAGCCTTGATAAATACCAATAAATATATATATCATATATATAGCTTTTAAGGTAAAATGGCCGAGAGAAACGGAGTTAGAGAAGACGAGAGAGAGGGAGGAGGAGGAGAATGCGAGTCGAGAGAGAGAGAGGAGATGAAAAAAGAGAATAAGTTGGAGGAAGAAAATAAAATAGAGAAAGAAAACAGAAGAGAGAAAGAAATGAAAAATGAAAACGTTCCACCCTTTCCGCTGCATACAAGAAAGGAGGACAAAATGGCAAGTTCGGAAGAGGAAAATAACCAAGCAGATAAAGCCAGAATTCTGTTATCTACAGATGCAACTCAAGGTAATGATGATTCCTACAAGGAAGAACTCATGGCATTCCTAACTTTTGAATGCCCAGAACAAACACCTTTTACCACATTTTTGGGAGAATTAGAAAGCTTAATGAAAGCATACTTAGAGAAAGCAAAAGACAAAACCCCTATCTATCCTTTCGAGGAGGACAAGGTTAACTACATGATAATAGCTAAGATTGTCGATCATGTCTCTCCCACGAAAAATGGTAAGTGTTTGAAGAATGAAATTATTATGTTTGATCCAATGATGAATATTCAATCTCTGTTAGAAAAGGTATCAAAAATAGCCGCTGCAATTCTAGAAGAACCCGATCTACACAGGCCCTTCGTGCCTAAAAAGATAAATGAAAATCTCGAACGGTCATCCGCACCTAAAGAGATAAACCAAGATCTCAAACGGCCATCCGCGCCAAAAGGAGATGAAAGTCTTGACAAGCCTTCTGCGCTTAAGAGAAGTAAGGGAAGTTTTGCTTTGTACGATGTTGCTCAAGAGAAACCGCTGTTAAGGAGACAGGAGCAAGCAGAGGAAGTACCTCTCTCCTCCGCCCTTCACCATGCTGGAGCCGACGAGCTGAAGAGTCAACAGTTAGGGAGACCGGAGCAAGCAGAGGAAGTACCTCTCTCCTCCGCTCTTCGCAATTTTGAATCCAAAGAATTGAAGAAACAACTGTTAAGGGAATCGGAGCAGGAAGAGGAAGTACCTCTCTCCCCCCCTCTTCAAAATTTTGAGTCATCGGGAGCCAAACCAAAACAGAGACACCCTTCCACTATAAAAGACAATTCAAGTCAATCCAAGAATTTGCAGGCAGCCAATGATCACCTTGAAGAAGAAGAGAAAATCGATCGGAAAGGAAAGCAATATTTTTTCAATACTGTTTTAGCTTTCAAGAAAGAACAAGAGGGTTTAAACTCCATAACAGTTCTGAACACCTCTTCAACCTTCAGTTTTATCACACGACAAACGCTAAACGATCTCGGAAGGAAAGAGAAAACCCTAGCGTTATGTAAATTAACAAAAGTACGTATCAGGGGCCTGAGTGGTGAGAATCCAAAGCCCTACCGAGAAATAGAGTTGTACTTGCAGTTAGCAAACCAATATAAAAGGATCCGGTTCCTCATACATGAGCTAGAAGCCCCATGGAACCTATTGCTCGGTACCAACGTTTTAGAAAGCATGAATATCGGTGTCAATTTATACCAAAAGATGATAATTTGTGGGGGCAAACATGTCACCAAAATTCATTTAACTCCTTTTAAAGAAATAGAGAGGGACACCAAGAGAAGCCCCTATCATCAAAGGAATAGATATGCCTCCTCCATCCCTTATACCCTGCACGAAATTGTATTCAAAGAAGGAAGAATTAGGGAGGGAGATGTCATTAAAGAGGAATAATTTAATGAGTAACACACCATATGAGGGAAAGAAAAGTTCAAGATGATCTATATATATATATATATATATATATATATATATATATATATATATATGTGTGTATGTGTGTGTGTACACGTGCGTTGTGTATATATATATACAAGTGTTTAAAAATGGCATTTACAAACGATAAGAATAGTCTGTTTCCTCCCTCATGAATGAGTGTGCAATTCCCATTAAAAAATTTTTTCCCAGTCTCATATGAGACATGTTCAAGTAATAATTTTGAATAAATTTCTGTTTTCATTTGTATAAAACGCGGTTCCATTCCTTTAGTAAATATTTTTGTTTGTCATAAAAGAGTAAGTTTAGTTTTATATCTGTGCGATTGACCAAGAACCTTTCTACTACTTTTTATGTACATTTAAAGATGGAATTCAAAACCTTTAAAAAGATACTTAAATTGATCGAATAGCATGTTTCATCAATCAATTTTTCTTTTATGTATATTCGAGATAAAATTCCGAAAAGAGGTGACTACACCTCTATAGCACAGATATGTAATTTTGATTAAAAAATCACTTCTCGATCATTTCAAGCCACTTAATGAATTAAAAAAGAACAGAAATGACTGTCATTTTTTATCGAACTTTGAGACCTAAATATAAAATATATATAGGTATATATATATAATATATAATGAGAGTGTATATATATATATTATATATTATATATATATGTGTGCATGTGTGTGTGAACACATACGATATCTGCTGTAACGAATATTATACAGTAGAACAGGATATTTTTAAGCTATTTAGATTGGGACTAAAATTGGTTTGTTTCTTCATTTGTGTGTAAAGTTTTCTACCCTGTTGGAAACAGCATAGAGATATTACGATTTATAAAATCGGTTGCTAGAATATTCTTGTTAAATAGGAAAGGGCCGGGTAACATTTTAACACTTAAAATACTCTAAGGTTAGGGTCGAAAAGATAGCGGAACAGGACGTCTCCGAGCAATTCACCCGAAAACCATCAAAGCATTTATAGCAAGCATTTCCGCCAGTTGCGAGGCATCCAATCTGCGGGTAATCACGTTGATGGGTAGTTGGAGAACTGATCTCAAGTTGTTTCAAAGCCTGGCTGGCAACAAACCCAAGAGACGGGATAGGGACAGAGTAAACCAGCACCCATGGCAACTATAAATCCCGAGATGTATGCTGGTAGGTAGCAGGAACTGATCTCAAAGTTGTTACAAGCCTAGCTGGCAACAAACCCAAGGGAAGGGGGGACAGTGTGACCGAAGCGCCTAGCAAAGCAATATAAGAGCCGTATGCCCTATAACTCCTTTTTTTAATTTAATTTTCTATGTAGATAGGTATCTAATAGATAAAATAAAGTGTATAATATATGCCTAATGCCTTATCTTTTTGTTTAAGAGAGAATAGACCGTAGCAAAGTATTTTCAAGAATCCTCTGATTTGTAACCTTCTACGATGACTGGACACCATCTACAAGGTTCGAAACGAGACAAATCAGTTGAGTTTGTGGAAAGAAGGAGAGAGAGTGACCACAGAATCACTTATTTCCAGAGCAGAGGAAAAGCCAAGTTTGTCCTAAGAGTTTTAAGTAAAGATTTGATTTTTCATAGATAATATAACATTTTTATCTCTTGAAATTTTCACCATTTTGCATATGATTTTTATCATTTTATACGTTCAAGAGCAGTCAGCTTAACATCTTTTAATTCATGATGAAGTTTTAGTGGATAAAATGATCCTAGCATTAACCAAATTGCATTTTTGTTTTGTCTGAGTTGAAACACTATCTTCTTTTCGTAAGTTAAGACCAAAAGATTATATAATGCATGTAAGAAGACAAAATCATAGGATGGTAAGCGTAGTCTTCCATAAAGAGACTTAGGTTAGTTCATCTCAGATAGACAAAATCATAGGATGGTAAACGTAGTCTTCCATAAAGAGATTTAGGCGAAAGTTTCCCCGGTCTCCCCTGAAAGACTTTCAATCATATAAGCCTTTGGATGTTCAGGACGCGTGTACCCATATTTAATATGATTTTAAAGACAAAGTAGTCATAAATTCTTCTTCTCAAATTTTAGGTTTAAAAAGATAGACAAAGCACTCATTTTCTTTCAAATTGAGACCGTAAATATAGGGAATTTACTTCAATGTTGAGTTTCGAAAAGACCAAACAAAGACAAATTTTTGAATGTAGGTTGCATGCTAGTTTTAACTATTAGAATACTTCGTTGATACAAAACATCTTTTAGAGGTAGATAAAGGAGTAAGAAGTGATAAATTACTTCCCCTAAACGAGAAAGAAATTTGAATAATGGCATAAATAGTACTAGTTTTTGACACAAAGTTTTCCTGAAAACCCTTCAGAAGGGGGTAGTAGCATTTATATAAGTCTCATCCCGCCAATCCGACCAAAATACTATAAGTCTTAAGAAGCATGTACTGCAGGCCGCGATACCCCGCCTGATCTTTTTAGAACGTAAGTGCCGATGCCA
The DNA here is from genome assembly GCA_015478945.1 of Trachelipus rathkii. Taxonomy (NCBI): domain Eukaryota; kingdom Metazoa; phylum Arthropoda; class Malacostraca; order Isopoda; family Trachelipodidae; genus Trachelipus; species Trachelipus rathkii. The sequence continues at coordinate 56,381 of JABUQX010003262.1, forward strand.
GACTTAATGCCCATTTCCCCATATATGCATTTGAAAGAATATTTTACTATTTTACTATTCGCTATTTATCCATATTTCGTTTAGAGCGTAGCCAAAGAAGTAGGGGGAAGATATTCCAAACAAAATATATATATATATATATATATATATATATATATATATATATATATATATATATATATATATATGTAGGTATATGTGTGTGTATGCATGAGTAGGTAAGTGAGCAACACCACTCATTTGCGATGTATTGATGAACAGGCACTTTAAAATTGCCTAATCATTCTTTTGATGTTCTAAAATCTCTTTTCAAGAATCTTTTATCTTTAGTGCCGAAGCACCATTTTTGTACAGCATTTTTATTTCATACTTTTAACACCAAACTCGGACGAGTATAGGTAATAAGTAATTGATGTTAGATTGGATTAAGATTGATTAACATTAGGTTTGCTTTTTCTTTTTTTTTTGCTGTTTACTATGCTGTAGAAACAAATTACTTACATGATGTTTACATCGCCAAAGGTTCTTCCTAGTCTACGATTACAAGAGGTTTCGACCAAGGTTTAGATAGTCTGTTAGAGATGCCAGAGACAGTTATACTGGTGACTGAGGGGTCAAGCACCGACAGCTGTAAAAGACATCCAAATTCATACCTGAATCACCCAGACACACCCCTTCGAGTACTTAAAATAAAAAGGTTTTGGCAAGGACGGTGGAGCTCAGTTGATCAGAAGGAGATAACCAGACAAACGTATGAACAAGGTCAAGCACAAAGGTAGTCAGGTCAGGATGAATTTGTTGGTCGGTGGATAGTTTGATTGTAGTTTTGTTTCATTTAAATTTACGCTAGTCTGGATTAACAATCGTATGCACATATAGCAAATAATTGATTGATTTTAGGGATTTTCTGTGAATGTTTTCCTTTAAAAGTATACACTTTATTGGGTTTTTGTTAAACTTTTGTTCTAATACATAGAGTACACTGTAATTCAGGATCCCCGAAAGATTGGGCCGAATGTTTGCAACGCAGTGGGAGCAAATTAGTTATAGCAAAATGCCAGATAAGACATTGTATAATGAGAGGAAGTAGGTAACAGTATCCTTTTTAGGCTAGATTTAGTGGATTAAGAAAACATTTTTTGCATATTGTAGATATACGCTTCTATTTTTGCATACCTCCCATTAGACTGGATTAAGTTTTCTTTTTACAAATATGTTCTATAAATTGACTGATTTTAAACGAAACACCTGCCACACTTCTCCCTAAATAACCCTATTCACTGATAGAGGAAGAACAGGAGAAATGGTAACGTTGTTTTGATTTCTAAGATGTTGATCTTGGAAGATGAGAAAGTACAAAAATCCTTAAGAAGGATATCCGACTTTCTCATCAATTTAAGAAAGAACACTGCTGTATTTTTTTTTTGCTTTGTTTTTATTTCTGTTTGCTATATATATTAGTTTAGACCAATATTCTGATTTTGAGTTTCCGCTAGTCATTAGCAACAAACCAAAGACTTTGACAACATGTTTCTAAGAACCTTTTTGAACAAAGATCCGCATTGGGACGAGCACAATTGCTTCCCAATCCAATCTCTGCAAGGACACATAAAATTACAGAGATTTTCTTCACTATGATACTTTGCATGCGCAACAGTGTGTTGGTTCGATTGACAGAGGCTACATTTAGCCAAGAATGAAGTATAGAAACTCAGTCAAAATTTTGGATGGATATAAGGGTATAAATCTATTTGTTTAGTATATAGTTTTTTCATATTGCTTACTTGTATATTTTAGGCATAATTTTAGCGATGTATTTCACAATTGTGAAGGAAATGCAATAAAAGTTTCTTTTCTGTTGGAAGAGCAATACCAAAGGTGCGATTGGTATATCAGTCTCGAGGACCGACGTAGAGAGCATTTTTCCCAAGAGAATCTCCGGAAAATTGTTAAAAGAGGCTATAATTGCCACCGACACAGGAAAAATACATCCCAACAAGATAGATTTAAGACAGATTCTAGTTATTTTAGTCTAAAATTTGCTTTACAGTTTGTTTATCCTATAAGTCTAGGTATTCTAGTTGTCTTTATAGATTTCTTTTGTATAAACTTTGTCCATTTACTAGCTTATTAAGTAAGAATGATCGATGATAAGTTAAGTACAATAGCTTAGATTAAGTAAAAATGATCGATCGATAAGTTAAGTACAATAGCCTGGATTAGAACTTCAAAGTTAGAAGACTAACTTTAATTTTAAATATCTTGTCACCTAGTATTATGGAAATAGTATGTTTATAATGGTATTGTAAAACATCACAACGTTCTTCTGATAAACCTTAAATGTCTGAATGACATATAGCCGAGATGAAAAGACCATAAAGGAACTACAGTGAAGATCCTGTGTCTTACCCTCGCTTTCAAAATATGACAATGACGTAGAGACAGGAGACTAAGAGAACTACAGTGAAGATCTCGCTCTCCTTAGTCTGTCAAATTTGTTTAGATGAGAGAACTCGTGAATGCAAATATCACATATTAGAGTATTTCTAGTTTTATATAGAGTTAAACATAGATGAATAATCGTAAAAATAATACTTTAGTTCTTACTATTAGTCGTTCCTATTATTTTTTAAGAAAAGATTTTTCTTTAACTCTTACTTACTAGATGTTCCTATTATTTTTAAGGAAAAAAAAAAAAAAAAATTTTTTTTTAAGATACCTTTTATTCTCAAGGGAATATTTTTAAACCTATGAAAGTTGATAAGGAAGATTGGAAATGATATTACATAATTAGATTGGTCCGAAACACCGACTGTTGGAGGAAAATTTTTTTTTCCTGCCACTTGTTTTTGTTTTATTATTTTAACTCCGATATCCCGTAGGGGCTACACCTCACTTCGAGAGGGGGGCCAGTTACTTTAAAATATTTTAAAACATTTTAAAATTCAAATCAAAAAAGAAAAAAGTTTCTTTTTGAAAAAGGAAAATAATGCAAAACAATAAATCCATCGTTCCAATGAGGAAAGTGATAAAGGATATATAATATTCCATGCATAATCCTTTAGTTAGAATTAAGAACTAACACAAAAAACTAATAATTGCTTAAAATGCTAATGCATACAAGCTAACAGTTTAAAACCTAACATTTGTTTAATGTAGAACATGACTAGAATTAGTGACTAATACTTAACAACTAACACTTAACATTTAGTGCTTATGGATGCTACTAATCTTTAGTTAATAGCACTAATATTTTTAGTTGATAGCACTAATTTGATAGCACTAATATTTTTAGTTGATAGCACTAATATTTTTAGTTTTGTACAACTAACAATTTGTTTTAATTTTAAAGCATGATAATATTAAATTTGTTTAAATGCTTGACATAACCTTTTGTAGAATTAAATGCATGACATAACCTTTTGTAGAATTAAATGCATGACATAACCTTTTGTAGAATTAAATGCATGACATAACCTTTTGTAGAAATAATAGCACTAATGCTGTTAGTTGATAGTATTAATACTTCTATACTAGCAACCCTGATATTAGCATTTTGCAGACGATGTTTTGAAACTGACGAGTATTAAAAATCGTGTCAGCATCTTGTTGATAACTTTTAAATATTAATAATACTAACGCTTAAAGAACTATTTTCTTACTAACAATGTTAATGCTTATAAGTTTAAGAATAAAAACCTAGTGCTTAGCATGTCATAAACAACACAAACATAAATAAATGTTTGCCGCTTTTATGTAGAATCTAAGAAAAATGGTTCCTAACCTGGTATACGAATATAAGTTCAAAGACCGAGATACGTTACCATAAGCTTTAATAATTTTAATTGTATAATCAAGCTTTACTAACACTTACAGTAGTTAATGACCAAAGTATATAGGCCAGTAAAGTAGAATAAAAAACTAACCTTAGGAAATAACGATTGTGGTAAAAATAAAAATGAACTTTAAGAAAGGTTATAAACCTACAGTTCCAAATTACATGGTAACACCATACTAATCAATCAAGCTTCGAAAACTTGATAAGAAACTAGAAAATGCTATAAAATAATAAATAAATTTACATATGTTTGAAAACGATAACCATACCACGTACTCACTACAAACCACCAGTCTACGGACTTAGATAAGAAAGTTTAAATATCATCCGTTCGGAAAACCCTTAGAAATTTTTAAGTATGAAATATCCATAACGTGATGATGCACTGTTTTCAAGACTATGCCTTCTTCTTTTTAAAGACAAAGAAATTACACTACTCCATGGTCCACATCCAACACAAAGTATCCTATTTTCTCTATACATCCAAACTTCTGTTTGTACCAAACTTATTTAGGAAAACCTCTTTACCCTTCTAAGACGATTAACCAAAATCTATTAGAACCCTTTTTTCCTATCAACTTTTTACCAGCCATGGTTAAAGAACTTGAATTGTTCCTTTGTGTTTATCACTCTTGCTTGTTTTGTTTAACACCTTCTGGAAATATGAAATATGCAATAGCTTGGCATTAATCGAAACTTTAACAAGTTTATTTTCCGGGAAGAGAGACTATATGGGAATTTTTATACTAGAGTCAGTATGTAACAAATGCAACCTATTGCACTGTTTACATTTCGAGGCGACACAATGTCCGGACCAGACATTCCTTTAAGTTTGTTCAACAAGTTCCCACGCCAAAGTCGACTTCCAAAACAATAACAAGCCAATACTTCATTTTCCTGTTTCGGTTTGTTTTCTTGCTACGATGGCACCATCTTTTCTTCAATCCTTTCTCTATAAAGGCCAAAACTCTATGCCACAATAGCTAACGCCCCGCCCAGCGATATGTACCTTGCAACAACAACCAAGTCCTTGGGTAGAAGAAACCCGAAAGGATTTCATTCTACTTGCAGAGCCCATACTAAACAGTTGAGGTGAGTGTTTGCTAATGGTAGTGACTAACCAGTGTGGAAGAGAAGAGTGTTAGAATTTAGTTTTATAACCCAATCAAAATTATCATTAAATATATTTGCGTTGAATAATATACGAATATAAATATATATATATTACGTGAGACATACCAATATGTAGTATGTGTACCCATATATATATATATATTATATATATATATATATATAACTATATATATATATATATATATATATATATATATCCATGTAAGTTCTCTAACTTAATTTCTATGTGCCCCAATATTTCATAAATGTTTCCTTTCCAGAATACTAATACGGGCGAGTTCATATCATTCGTCGCGATGTAGTCTAGATCAGACTTGGAGGTGTGTTTATTAAATACTCAATTTTATTATTATAACAATAACTTGTGTACTATCTAAATATGTTATAATAATAATAAAATAATATAATAATAATAATAATATAATAATAATAATAATTAATAAATATAATAATAATATAATAATAATAATATAATTAAAAATATAAAAAATAATATAATAATAATAATAATAATAATTAACACCTATATTTTTTACAGCTAAAGATGTAAAGGTCTAGAATAGTTTTTATATTACTTTTTCTTATTTTAGGTTTTTTTATTCCTGCGGTTCCTCTAAATTGTTATGCGAGGGAAATGTTATGATTATTTATGGTAGAGACTTATTTTGATATTATTGCATTATTCTATAGTATGTTAATAACCGAAAGTTCTGTGTATTTTTACTTAATAAGATATAAAATGAATGGCTTATGATTCTACCTTTATTTCCTCTAATTTAAAACCTGAATTAATTGAGATATACTGAAAGCCCCATTGATACATTAATACTTAATACACCAGGTGGGTGAGAGTCCCCATCTGCATAGAAGAATTGGGCCAATTCTTATAACTTTGTAGTTGTCAGTTTTGTTTCTCTTTCAATGTAACTGTGTGTTGTGTGAGGCACAAAGGGGAGTTCTTAAACACGAAGTGAATATTCAGTGCCAATTAAAGATTGATTTAATAAGCTGTCCATTCAAAGGTGCGCTGCACCCAGGAGCTTGAGCATCCGACTAGCATCAGACAACTCTGTGTCTATGCATCTACTAAGTCCCTCATCCACAATATAAATCGCATTGCATTAGAATAGACAAACAACAACAATTTTGACATATATATATAATATGATACTTATATAGTATACTAGTATATATATAATATATTATATATATATATATATTATATATCAATCGATAAATCGAAAATGTGGTACTTATTGGAAAAAAAATTTTTTTTATTACGGACTGAACATTTATCCGCTTTTTAGTTTTCTCTTTCCTTTTTCGTGATTTCAAAAATTTCATAAATATATAATAATAATATAATAATAATAATAATAATAATATAATATAATAATAATAATAATGTAAATGACCTAATAATAATAATAATAATAATAATAATAATAATAATAATAATAATAATAATAATAATAATAATAATAATAATAATAATAATAATAATAAATGATATGACCACTAAGAGATTTCCTTATTCTGTCCTTAACGAGGTTATTGCCTTAGACTTGGGAAGATACTCCAAATTAGGAAGAAAATTTTCCTCTTCTCCTTCAACAAGGAAAGGATATCGATGACTCCCTCTCTCCTAACCCTAAAGGTTCTTATGGTCTGCCCCAAGTCTATTAAGTTTCCCCCATTTACTTTCCTCTATTTTTGCACTTCTCCTTTTTACGATGTCTTTTTCCTACTGCGACGACCTTTCCTTCCTTGTCCTTTTCCTGCTCTTTCCTCTAGAGGATGCACTCTTACACCTCAATCCCATTCCTCTCATTATCTCATCTCCCACAGGCATTAATAATAATAATAATAATAATAATAATAATAATAATAATAATAATATAATAATAATAATAATAATAATAATAATAATAATAATAATAATAATAATAATAATAATAATAATAATAATAATAATAATAATAATAATAATAATAATAATAATAATAATAATAATAATAAATAATAATAATAATAATAATAATAATAATAAAAAAAGAATGAAAAGGATGACCAAACCTTCTGAGTAGGAATTGTAGTCTGCTTTCTTCACCTATTTCCCAAGGGATTCACCGATGGTATTTTTCCGTCTCTGTTTATTACATACTTCAACGCTTTGCTTCAGCACCTCCGACGCAGATTCTATGTCCCGCTATTGGAATATAAATATATATATATATATATATATTATATAATAATATAACACACTTTATATATATATATATATATATATATATATATATATTATATATATATATTATATATATAATATATATATATATATATATATTATATATGAATATATATTATATTATATATTATATATATATATATAATATATCATTTATTTTACCACTGGCAAGCTGATTTCTCTACGGTGTCTCATCCCTTCGAACCGCATGCCCGTTGAGTGGTAGAATAAAAATGATTGCCTTCAAAATAATAAAATGTTTCATAAAAAATATGTCCAGCATTAAGATTTTCTCACGTTAATGGTAAATTCGCAATAATTTAGTATATTATTATATATAATATATAATATATATATATATATATATAATATATATATATATATATTATATATATATATGATATACTATATATATATGTAACCTCAGATAGTTATTCCGAAAGAATGAAGGTCATGCAGCGAAGGGAATTGACCTAAAATAAGCAATAGCGTGGTCACAACTATCTCTTAATAAGATCATATTAACCTTTTAATCATTATTATTATTATTATTATATTATTATTATTATTATTTTTATTCTTTTTTTTTTTTTATTAAATTACTATTATATTATTATTCTTTTTTTAAAAATAATAATAATAAAAATAATAATAATAATAATAATAATGATTATTATTATTATTATTATTTAATATCTTATTATTGATTACATTATGATTATAAGATTATTATAATGATTGTATTTTTATTATTATTAATTTTATTATTATTATTATTAAAATATTATATTATTATTATTAATATATATTTTATTATTATATATTATTATTATTATTATTATTATTAAATAATAATAATAATAATAATAATAATAATAATAATAATAATAAAATAATAATAATAATAATAATAATAATAATAATAATAATAATAATAATAATAATAATAATAATAATAATAATAATAATAATAATAATAATAATAATAATAATAATAATTATAATAAGAAAATAATAATAATAATGATCTTTTTTCTTATCAACGTTCGGAGGGTAAAAGACCTTATAAATAAACATATATATAACAGTATATTATATATATATATATATAGTATATATATATATATATATATATATATATATATAATATATATATAATAATAATATAATCAGCAAAAGATTTGTCCCTTGGAACCTTGTGTTAATGATAAAGTAGGAAGGCGAATAAATTTTCATCAATTGTAACCACAAAAATGTATTATTATATTATTATTATTATTATGAACTAATTTTGGTATTCTTCTTATTATTATTATTATTATTATTATTATTATTATATAAATATTATATTATAATTATTGTTATAAATGTAATAATGATTTATTGATTATTTATTTTATTTATTTTTTAATTATTGATGTTGGTATAAAACTGCCATTAATTTAGTAATGACGTTATTATGCTGTAATTTGTCATTTTTATTTCTGCTAAAATCATAGTTATTGTGGAATCTTTTTGTATTTTATTGCACCTAGTGGGTTTTTCGTTTGTATTGTCTATTATTGGTTCTTCCTTAGCCATTTACACTAAAAAACCATAGTTTCAAACGGCTAATTATTCAGCATATTGTCTAAAACAGCTAACCTATACAGATACATGTATTTTTATTTTGGATTTAAAGTTTCGTACCAGTACCTGTAAAAATTCAGATTCTTCAGTGTTCTTAAGTTTCACGACTGGTAATTTATTTGTTAATTATTTATTTCATTTACGTTTTGTTTCCTTCTCCTAAGTAACTTATTGGGGTCAATAATAAGTTTCATATTGTAATTTGATGTAAATTTAATATTTTCTATAGAAGAGGTTGAATTAGTGGAAGCTGTGGGTACCTATGAAAATGCAGTCGAAGCTGATGATGACCGAAGACAGAATGCTGTCAAACCATGCAAAAGGGTAAGTGATGTTAAATTATTATTATTATTATTATAATATATATATATATATATATATATAATATATATATTATATATATATATATTATATATATATATATATATATATATATATATATATTATATTATTATACTACTATATATATATTATTATTATATATATATATATATATATATTCATCTTTATTTTACAGCGTAAGATGCTTAGGGTGACCGAGAACGAAATACCCCTTCCTGTACCAGTGAACACTGATGGCGATGCTCTTGACATATCTACGGATAGTGATGAGGAATGTGTGCGAACTCTACTTGAAGCGGAGAGAAAGATGGACTTATTTCTTAATTCCCAACCCGTTGATAATAGGATTCGTCCTAGAGTAAGTTTCTATATTATTTCTTAAGCGTTATTATATTCATAGCACGCTATTAATAGATATTCTTATTATAATATTATATATTATATATATATATATACTATACTATATATTATAATTATATATATTATATATTATATAGATATATATATATATATGATTATTCATAGGTATATATATAGATACAAAATTGATACTTATAATCTATTTCATTAGTGATTTTGATAAAATTGATACTGCCAGTACCCCTTGTGTCAACAAAGTCGGCGGTGGCCGGGATGCAATTAGGCCTGTTAAGAGAAGACTGTTGGCTGAGCTTGAACGTCGCAAACGTCGCCAATCAGACTTAAACACCGAGGCACCCAATGAATCTCCAAATACACATGAAGAGCCCCCCTCACCCATATCTGAAACGAATATCCCAACTTCGGAATCTACGGTAAGTTATGATCTAATTATTCTATATATTACTGAAAAATATTACTGAAAAATGCTGTTACATAATAGTATGTATTCGAATGTTTATGAAATTTCATTCTTTTTCACCTTTCAACAGAAATCATCTGCAACCGCTTGCCGTAAACAATCAGACTTAAACACTGATGCACCCAAAGAATCTCCAAATACACATGAAGCTGCCCCTGTTCCCTTTTCTGAAACGAATATCCCAACTTCGGAATCTTCGGTAAGTTACAATCTAATTATTCTATATATTACTGAAAAATATTACTGGAAAAATATTGTTACATAATAGTATGTTACACAATTGTTTATGAATTTTCATTCTTTTTCCAGAAAAAGCAGAAACAGAAAGGGAATCCAGGACGGATCGCTGATGACGGGGCTGCTGCGGGACCTTCACGTGTTGAGGTGTTTCACGACGATGAGGAGGAGGTTGATGAACCGCCTGCACCTTTCTCGACAGAGTTTGTTAAGGTAACACGTGATAGGATCTACGGCGTAATCGGGGATTATCGATAACCAATCGTTCAGAGTACGTCGATACAACCCAGATCTTTAACGGAATTCGCAACATTAATGACGTACTAGTAGGGGTCATTCACAGTGTGATAGAACAGGTACGAGAAGTAGTGACATATAGGGAATATACCCTCCGTGCAGGATTCCTTTTTACAGATAGGAATGGTGGGCAATTCCATATACGAATACCTCATGAAATGATTTCTCGACCAAATCTCGCCCAGTATCTGTCGGATCGTTTTCTAGAACTCTTTCAGTCTGGAGATCAAGCCATGTTGGATGATTTCATTGTAGATGTTCAGATATGTCATAACCCCGAGGGTAATGGTCCAATTGACCCTTCGTCTGTGAACTTTATACACCCCCACGTCAATAAAGTACACTTAGGTATACATAACAAGAATAGGTCAATAAGAACGAGTGTAGGATGCGGTTTCCGGGCTATAGCTGCATGCTATAAACTTCATACTCATGTACCTAAAAAGCCAGACGAAACTGCACCTAAAATAAAAGATTTTACTCCTCATGATCTACATGAAATAGGTATAAAGATCGCAAAACAATGCGGGTTGACTTATGAAGAACCCCTAAAGTCAACTGATTTTGCCGTAATAGAGGAGACATTAGGTTGTCGTATATTTGTTTTCTCTAAAGATAAGCATGACAAACTCAAGGTAGTGTTTAAACCGCACGAACAGAATAGGGACCTACCTCTCTTTGTAATAGGATATGATCCCAAAGAAACCCATTATTATTATCCTTTTCCAGGAGATTCCATCAAGATAGCTTTAGGTAGTGTAGTTCCTAAGAATGTCCATGGACCAGTTTTTTGTCATCTATGTTATAGCTTTACTGACCATTTAATTAATCATTTACAATCCGAATGCACTGAATACAGGTGCGGTCAATGCTTAACTTATAAATGTAAAGGGAAACCGGGCGACACATCTACACTTTTGCACTGTGATGACTGCAATAGGGATTTCTATAATGAGGATTGCCTTGAATTGCATAAAGACCTCACCTGCAAGTACCTTAAAGTATGTGAATTATGCGACAACGAGTCAGTAGCTGATAAACAGGGTAATCACCGCCACGACTGCATGCATATTAAATGTGGAGTATGCATGGAGAAGTATGGTATGAAGGCGATAATCACCCAAATGGTTTCATGAAGAAATCAAGGTTCAACAGATAAAGCTTTCGCCAAACGTAAGCCAACATTCACGTTCTATTATGACATGAAACCTTAATCATAATAGTCGTTGGAAGAGGAAGGAGGAACGCATAAAAACGATATGTTGCCTTATTCTAGTGAGTAATGCTAGTATGCAATGACTCGGGGGAGAAGGAAATAGACCATTCATAACAGTGTAAGACTTGCAAGTACAAAGGCCAGAACCTGAAATATTCAAACTGACATTTGAGGGCATCAGAAAGAGTATGAGAAGTGCCCCGTTGATCTATTTCTCAACTATATATATTCAGATTTGCTGAAAAACATAAGAAATCTAATATATTTAGTTGCAGCCCATAAACCGGGGGAAAAATTTTCGACCAAATCAATTCGTCCTACAGCAAACTGCTGCAGACTACCGTCCATTCCCATATCTTCCAATCCTGCGGTGAAAACGTGGAACCAAATAAATAACTAGACGCTAACCAAAATATCCACTTTAAAGAGACACGTTATGTTTATGCCCCTGCGCCCTGAAAAACTCCTAAAGTGCATGGAATTACAGGTGAGCTTTCCTAAAGGATTCTTTCCTTAACCGTTTTCTTACCCTTGAGAATATAAATTACAAGGGTGAAATTCCGGATAAGGAGGCTTTCGACACACATCGTATGTCCGACAGTGAAAAGGCCGATTTTGATCGTTGGTACCAAACATTTAACGATAAGGAGTATGACATTATGAAGGAGTGTACAGCATACTGTGTGCAGGATGTTAATATTCTTCGTCAATCGTTCGAGAAATTCAGGGGAATCTTCCTTAAGGACCATAAAGTTGATTGCCTGCTTGATTGTTCTACCATTGCTGCATTATCTTTCATGATTTATAAAATGCATTTCATGCCTGCAAATACATTGGCTCATATAGGACGTACTGATGACTCCAACTACTCGTATGACGGTGTGAAATGGCTTACATTCATGGAAATGTACAAGGGTAACCGAATCGACCATGCAAGGAATGGAGGCGAACGCAAGTTTAAAATCAAAAATAGGTATCTAAAACCTGACGGCTACGTTGAAATTCCAACTGAAGACTACGTTCCCCTTGACATTAATGAGTTCTTAACTTCCCGTCAACTCAACGTTAATGAACAAACGCTAGAACTGAATAACAGCCGACCACCTCCTCCACCTGGTACACCCATGAAGAAGATAGTCTTACTCTTCCACGGATGTGTTTGGCATGGCCATCAAGCATGTAAGAAAGGATTAGAAAGTCTCCATGGCGTGTCAAGTCTTGATAGGTACAGTAAGACCATGAGACAAGAAGCGGATTACAAGTCACAAGGGTATGAAGTAATTAGAATATGGAATGCGAATGGGCAAAAATGAAAAAAGAGTGTGAGGTCAGCATTGTAAACACCCAACGAAAATGAAAACACGAACAGAGAAAGCTAGGAAGAATACGTCCAGTCAATCGGCAAATGAGCTTGCAAATGAGAAACTAGAGGTAGGTGAAGCCTTGTACGGGGGACGTACAGAACCCTTTGTCTATTACTATCCACCCACCGAAGGTGTTCAATTGAAGTATCTAGACTTCACATCATTGTACCCTTTTGTCCAGAAAACAAAACCTTTTCCAGCAGGTATGCCTACGAAACTAGTAGGTAAGGATCTTCCTTCTATAGAAAAGTTCGTTCAAGAAATGAATACCACTTATTTCGGCCTCTCGTATGTTTCGGTATTACCTCCTAAGACCCTGTACACTCCTGTTCTGCCTGCACGACATGACAATCGGCTAATATTTTCACTTTGTAGAACATGCCAGCGGCATGTTGGGCTATGAGGCAAAATGCAGACAATACGGACAATGCAAAAATCAACGTATGTTAATAGGCGTATAACTGCAAGTCCCAGAGTTGGATATTAGTGTTAATAGAAAGGCTATTGAGTATCAAAAAAGATGCCATGAAATATGAAAAATTTATCACTTCAAACGACATCTTTGGGGAATACGTCAAAACATTCTGAAAGGGAAGAAGAAACAAACTTCCTTGGTTACCGGATGGTATAACCGATAAAGTCTGTGAAGAATCCTTCATCCTGCAAGATTTTCAAGAAAAGGACATTGTATTGGGTGTAACCACTTGATGCCAGACATATTAAAAGTAATTCCTGGAAATGCGTTATAATAGCTAGAACTACTCCTCAATTCATTATGGGGAAAACTAGCTCAACGTATTCCAAAGAATGAGGATATCGTATGCACGAGCTATGCACAGGTCTGGGAATTAATGAAGAGAGCCGATCTTGAGGTGAGAAATATCATTGTAGCGGATGATAAACATATAGTTGAAGTCACACACACTGCCTTCACTAATAAAACAGCAAAGGCTACGAATGTAGCTGTTGCATCCTTTACCACCGCCTACGCTAGGGTGGAACTATATAAATCTCCTCGAATTCTCTAGGTTCAACAGCGTACTTTACTGATGATAACTGACAGCTGTGTTCAAGCTCGTTGAAGGGCCGGAAATATATTGCCTGATATGGAAATTTTTAGGAACCTGACCGGAATGAAATTAGGGCCTGTGAGATAATAGCTGATAGTTTTTGTGGTGCAACCTGGCCTAAATCCTACGTCTCATTCGGATATGAAGAATGAACTCAAGTTAATGGGCTTACATCTTAAAAAGCAAAAGGCAATTAATCTTTGAACAAGAGACACCGAACACCATAATTAATTTCCAAGGCATGGCGAAGATTAACTTTGACAAGATGATTAAGGATGTCGAAAAAACTAAGAATCGTGATTGGATGGTCTTAAACGACGACAATCACTTCTACAATATGAATGCAAGGATACAGACGTATACAGCATTAGCCGTTAACGCAATGGATGAGTGAAGATGATGAAAATTTCACTTATTCACAAAGAATCATAATCTAGATGACTTTCAGACCAACCACATAGTAAATACCGAAAACCATTACCGCGAGTTAAGGGTTCTGATATGAAATGCGGCGATAAACTAAGGAAATGTCATTAAAAATCAATCGGTATTAAAGGTTTTCGCCCATAAGCATCAAATAAACGGAACTTGTTCTAGGTAGTTGCCCGCAACTGTAGCCAGGGATATATGATGGAACGTTTAATTCCATTGTGTTAAATTTTCAAAATGTATAATTTTTTGTATATGTATATTTTAATTCCATGTATAAATTTTGAAATATGTTATATTGCTAAAAAATAAAATTTTAATTTTGCATTACTCTTTCATTACCATTTTATTTATCTGTGTTGCCATTATTTCTATTTTATTTATCTGTGTTGCCAATTATTGATTTTATTTTATCTGGTTTGCCATTTATTGATTTTATTTTTGATTACATATATTTAAAGCGTAATATGACTGTAAAGTCATTGTCGTGTGTGTGTGTTGTGTGTTGTGTGTTGAGTTTGTGTGTGTGTGTGCGTGTGTGTGTGTGTGTGTAAGTGAGTGTGTAAGTGAGTGTGCGTGTGTGTAATGTTTAAACAGGGTGGGTCTATGGGTGAGTGTAAGTGTCTATGGAGAGTGTAAGTGTCTATGGGTTTTATGTGTAAGTGGAAGTGTCTATGGAGATTGTATGTGGTGTGTGTTGTGTGTGTGTGTGTGTGTGTGTGGGTATGTGTGTGTGTATGTGTGTGTGTTGTGCGTGTGTGTGTGTGTCTTGTGAGTGAATATGTTAAATTTCTTAGACATGCATAAATAAATTAAAGAATAAAAAATAGTAAATAATAATAATAAAAATATGATGCAAAGTAGTAAAACATATGAGTGGTTAAAGCAGTAAACAATGAGTTAAAAGCAGTAAAACGATTGAGTTAAAGCATAAAAGCAGGTAAAAACAAAAGCATCACTAATCCCACATTGGTGTTAGGTCACACCTCTATTGATTTACTGAATTTACTGTTATAAGGTATGTATGTTAATAAATATATGAGTTAAAGCAGTAAAACATATGAGTTAAAAGCAGTAAAGCAGAAAGTTAAAACAGTAAACCAGAAAACTAAAAGCAGTAAAAGCAGAATAAAATCAGTAAAGCGAAAGTTAAGAAGCAGTAAAACTGAGTTAGCAGTAAAGCAGTAAAAAAAAAAGCATACTAATCCCCCCTTGTTGTTAGGTCACACCTCTATTGATTTACTGATTTACTGTTGTTAAAGGTATGTAATGTTAATAAATATTAATGAGTTAAAGCAGTAAACAATAATGAGTTAAAGCAGTAAAGGGCAGAAAGGTTATAAAACAAGTAAACAGAAAGTTAGAAGCAGTAAAGCAGAAGCGTAAACAGTAAGCAGAAAGTTAAAGCATAAAACATGAAGTTAAAGGCCAGTAAAGGCAGTAAAACAAAAGCATACTAATCCCACCATTGGTGT
>JABUQX010003263.1:12500-15000 GCA_015478945.1 Trachelipus rathkii
AGTTGGAGCAACTCCTGAGAGGGGAGTCCTTAGGAGACAGGACCCCTACAGAGCTGCTTTCTAGGATGTTCACAGCTCGGGGATTCCCCATCTCCCAGGGAGGAGGCCATACTCCGGCAACTTTTCGTGCAAAAGTTGCCCCCACAAGTTCAAGGCATAGTGGCCACCACTGATCCCGCTTTGTCCCTGCGGGCCTTTGCTGAGGCAGCTGACCGTGTCATGCGGTACCAGCCTCCTCACGTTGTTTCTATTTCTCCTCATTCTGTTACCTCTACCGGTTCAGCCCCCACTTACACTCCTGCTATCGCTCATACTCTGAATACCTTTCCTCCTCCTTCAGGAGCTTCTTCTCAGTTTCCTCCCGCTCTGGAGGACAGGCTGTCCCGCCTGGAGAGGAATGTAGAGGCTATCATGGTGGATTTACGCCTCCTCACCCTCCGCAATCGCTCCCCCACCCCGCATCGCACTAACACCCCCCGTGTAAGGTCACCCTCCGCCAGGAGGACCGCTGGGGAGTGTTACTATCACCGCACCTTCCAGGAGCATGCCCGGAAGTGTGTTCAGCCGTGCACATTCTCGGGAAACTCTGCAGCCAATCCTTAGGGGCGGTACAGGACACTGGCTCCCCTGCTCGGCACAACAGCTGAGATTTCATGCCTCCCTACAAATGGTCTGGTTCCTCCCGGTATTCAATCTACCCGTTTCCTGTGCGCCGTGAACGGTACTGCCATTGGTACTTACGGTGAACGTTCATGCACCCTCGACCTCTCCCTCAGGAGGGTTTTCCGATGGGTTTTCACAGTTGCTGCAGTCACTCAACCGATTATCGGCGCAGATTTTTTGAACCATTTCCACCTACTGGTGGATCTTCGGAACCAACGCTTGGTGGATGGCAACACCACCCTTTTCTCCAAGGGCAACATCTCTCCTTCTGCAGTAGGGAACATTTCCGCTGTTCATCCTCCCATTTCTTCTTCCCCCTTCCTCTCTCTCCTGCAGAAGGACTTTCCATTTCTTCTGCACCCCTGTTCTTCGTTGTCCCCAGTCAAGCATTCAATCCTCCACTACACACACACACAATATATATATATATATATATATATATATATATATATATATATATATATATATATATATATATATATATATATATATATATATACTATATATATATATATAGTGATGGAGCGAAGCTGAATTTTTGCAAATCTGGGCATTTTAGAGGGCATTTGTTCAATTTGGGCATTTTAGAGGGCATTTAATATATATATATAATATAATATAATATATTAGTATATATATTATATATATTATTTACTTAATATATATATAATATATCTAATATATATAATATATATATAATAATATATATATATATATATAATATATACAGGTATGTGTGGTTGTGACATATGGTCCATTTGTGGGCAGCATTGAAGAGAGTGGAATTTTTCTGATATAATCTGAATGATGTTTTTTATGGGGTGAGTAGGAGCCTCAGATTGATTGTGTTGGGTGGCCTAAATGGTTGGATAGGTGATCAAAAAAGGGATGGTATATTCAGGTGGCTTTGGGTTGTCGGGAGAAAATGAGAATGGTAGGAAGGTGATTGATTTCTGTGAGGAGAGAGGTATGTGTGTAAGTAATACTTTCGTTAAACACAAGAGTATTCATAAGTATACTAGATTTGGTGTAGGTAGAGATGGTATTGAAGTGAAAAGTAAGATTGATTGTGTGTTGGTGATGAAAGAGACATTGAAGTATGTGTTGATGTTAAATCAGGGAGGGGTTAGGAGTGGGATTATCGGATCATTATGTTGTTTTAAGTAAAATTAGGGTAGTGGGGTCTTGAATGGAGAGGAAGGCGATAAGGAAGGAAGTGGGTAAAATTAAGAGTGAGAAGTTAAGCGAACAAGGTAATAAGGATAAGTATTTAGGAGCGCTTGCAAGTAAATCATTGAATGTGAAGAAGTTGAAACTGAGCAAATATGGAAGCAAATGAAGGAAGCGGTTGTTAGCAGGGCAAAAAAAATATGTGGATGTGCTAAAGTAAAAAGTAAGAATTTTAACAGTGAGTGGTGGACTGAAGAGGGGATGCAAGTGGTTAAAAGTAAAAAAGAAGTGTGGTTGGATGTACTAAAAGCCAATGATGAGGTTTCAAAAGAAAGATGTTTGGAATTATATAAGGAGGAAAAAGAGAATACTAAAAGATGCCTTCGAAGGAGGAAAAAAGAGGTAAATGAACAGTTTGGAAGGAGAATGAATGGGCTTACTGGTGAATATTAAGCTCTTCTGGAACGAAGCGCGAAAGGTTAAGTATAAGAATAAGCAGAATCTGCTTAGAATAATGAATAGGGATGGTCCTTTCGTAACTGATGAAATGGATGTGAGGGGAGTGTGGAGGGAACACTTTGAAAATCTGCATCACATTGGAAGTAATAAAGAGGTGATAGTGAATGTGTGTGGGTTTGATGGTGCAAGAAGGAATAGGTAATTTGGT
>JABUQX010003264.1:0-17500 GCA_015478945.1 Trachelipus rathkii
ATATATATATATATATATATATATATATATATATAATATATATATATATATATATATATATATATATATATATATATATATATATATATATATATATATATATATATATATATATATATATATATATATTTGTTTATAAAACCAGTTTGAAATATCCTTGTTATAAAAATAAATCTTTGGTTAACAAACTACTCTGACGATATTAAAAAAGTTTATTAAAGATAGATGTTAGTTGAAAAAAAGTTACGATAGTTTTGTCATTCTGGCTTTATTTAAATTGTTACGAATCTATAATTTTAGTTTTACACATATAGTGTGATATATTTATTTTGATATTGTGTTAACTTATTTTAAATCTTTCCTACAGAAATTGGTCTATTAATTTGGTCTATTAATTTGGTCTATTAAATTGGTCTATTAATTTGGTCGATTATATGGTCGAATTATTTGATGAATTAAATTGTTTGTTTAAACTTATAACTTTGGAAAAAACATTTGCATTAAAATTGTGATTTGATATTTAAGCTGCAAGATTTATAAAATCTTAAATGTTCCATTTTGTGAGGAAATTGTCATCTTGTTTCGAAAGTGACTTTCTTTAGAAAAACTAAACAAATAAAACCCAATAAGTTCGACTGCAATGGCTATCCTATCAAGAATTGAGAAAATACTATTCACATATTGATGATGGTTTGACGATCGATGCATATATGAGTTAGCAAGATTTTTGACGTTTACGCTAAATTGAAGAAGGAAACCTTTATAAAATTTAAGTATTCCAATATATGGTACTTGTATACTTGTATATTCTATTCATTTATTTACTAATAGTAATTTACATTTATTTATTTAATAATATTTATGCTTGTGTTGTATAATAATAATAAAAATAATATTTAATAATATTTAATAACGTATATTAGTTGCTTGTAAAATAAAGAAGTGAAATTGTAATTACTTTTAAACCCAGCTGAAAGAATTATCGAACTTAAAATTACAAAAAATTGGTCTGTTTTTCATGCTAAAAGAGTTATCGAATTATCAAACTTTAAATTACAAAAAATTGGTCTGTTTTTCCTGCAAACTTTTTGAGAACTATCGATTTTAGTAATTGTGGGTTTTGGATTCGCCCACAATTTGGAGGTCCCACCGAGATTACATTTTTCGCTGGGTTGCTAGTTACAATTTTTTACAAATAAATTACATTGTTAAAAGTAAATGGTACCTATATGTATGAAAAATTCATTGCTAAATAATTTAAATAAATTGTACCTATATGAAAAATTCATTGCTAAATAATGTGAATCTATTTATTTAAATTTATTTATTTAATTATGTATTCAATTTATATGAAAAATTCTACCACCAATTGCTAAAAAAAAAAAAAATAAATTCGCTAAAAAATTTTGCTACAAAATTTGCTACAAAATTTGCTAAATTTGCTGAAAAATTTGACAAAAAAAAAAAAAATTTGCCAAAAAATTTGCTAAAAAAAAAATTTTTTTGCTAAAAAATTTAAAATGTTAAAAATGAATGATAGATATACGAAAACGTATTTATTTATTTAATTTTTCATTCAAGTTATCTATTTATGCATCTATATGCGCTTATGTATTTAAAATATTTTGATAACTAATTTGTTTAATATTTTTAAGGTAAAAAGAAAAAAACTTGACAAGTAAAATGGATCAGGAAGTTCATGGCTTAGGGACAAATGTAATGCCGGAGGAAGGTTTGGAGAGCGATGAATTGGAAGAAGATTTATCAATTCTCTTGGATGAATTGCCTGAACCTCAAAAAACGGAATACAAAGAAGGAAAAATTTCATTGTCAACAATGAATCTTATATTTCGAATGAATAAAGAAAAACATGCTAAAAAAATAAGACGATCGCAGCTACCACCTTTGGTTGGTTCAGAAGGTGTAGGTTCTGGAACCGAGGAGTGTAAGTTTCCTATTAGTGTAACTACATCTGGCAGTACGGGTGAGAGTCGGGTAACAACAGTATATTGTGCTCCTATTTGTAGTACAACTCCTACCGTTACTAAAGTGTGCTCTCCCCCATTTTCAAATCATCATACCCCATTTACTACGGTGGCACAATTTCCATATTTTAATACACCTATTAATCAAAATAATTCAGTTGGTGCTTCAGCACCGTATATGTCAATCATTTCAGGTAAAAAGGTGCCAGAAATATCTGTGTTTGATGAGTCAGATTATCAGTCTCTGGATGAGTATTTTATAATATTTGAAAATTTTTGCAATACCAAATATGGTTCTGATAGGCAATATTGGTTAATGGCCCTTGAAAATAAACTTAAAGGCAGTTTCTTAACTTATTATAAGATGAATGGCGGTCATACTTCAAATTATAACATTATAAAAAATCAATTATTAAGCTATTATAAAACCACTAAAGAGTTAGGAAATATTCAGCAGGTATCATTTTTTAATGTAAAATATGGGGGTGAGAAAATTCATGATTATATGGCCAAAGTTCGATTTTTGTTTACAAAGGCTTATCCTCTTATCGATCCAGAGACCTCCGATGAACTCTATGAGAAATTAAAAAATACTCTACCTGAGAAAACCAAAAAGCTGGTTGCAAGTAAGTATGTGGAAATGAAATCTATGTTTAATATGAAAATGTCGTACAGTGCCATTCAAAATTTTGTGCTTGCTCTAGAAAGTTGTAATGAGACACTGGTTTCCGAAAGCAGTCCCACTTATTCTTATTCTTATGCTGAGAATGATAAAGGTAAAAAAGGTGAAAGGGAAGTAGTCAATATTGTGCGTCCCAGAGTATACCTTAACAGCAGCAGGAATGTAAATCAAGAAAAAAGTGAAACAAAAGAAAAATGCATACATTGTAGTAGGTTAGGGCATGTATCTGAAAAGTGTTTCAAGAAGCTTGGTTTGTGTTACAGATGTGGATCAGATACTCATTTGATCTCAAAATGTGAAGAAAAACCAAAAGCTTTAAGAGAAAAAAAGGTTGAAAAAATGGAAATCCCGGTCTGTCAATATTGCGACAAAAAAGGACACATTGCCAAGTTTTGCTGGTTTGCCAATCCAAAATTAAGACCCAAGAGGGAAGAAAGAAATGAGAATAGGGAAAGTAATAAAGACAACAATAACTTGTCGGAAAAAGTAACAGCTAAGGTGAACAGTGGGGTGACCTTGGGTGTAAAAAACAGATATGAAGTACTTTGTGATGAAATCGATAATGAAATCCCCGCTACTGATGAAATCGATAATGAAATCCCCACTACTAAGATAAACAAAGAAAATTCTCCTACTGATTGTGATTTTGAAGAGCCAACAGATATAAATGAAAATTCTTTTAAAGAAGAATCTCCCGAATTGGATATAAGAAGCTTTGTTTGCGAAAGTGAATCAGCATTTAAAACATTGAACTGTGGGGAATTAAAGTCTCTTCCTGTAGTTCTTTATGGCATAACATCTGAAACGTTACTAGATAGTGGGTCTAGGAAAAATTATATTGGAAATGATCTTTTTAATAAGTTGGCTTCAGAAATGGTAATTGAAGTAGAAAACAATATCATATTTTTAGAATTTTCTATAGCTAATATTTGTTTTTCAGATGAATTTACTATATTACCAAATACCCCGAGTTATTCCTTATTTTTGGGGGAAAGTTTTTTCTCTAAATATAAGATTATACTTGATGTGACCAAAAATAAATTAATCCACCATGGTTGTGAGGGAACATTTTGGGAAATTTATTATAGGAAAAATGAATGTAGAAGAGTCTTGCATGAAGTGCATTGCATTTTAGGAGAAAATTTTGATAATGAAAAGACTTTTGTAAAAGTTGAAATACCCGATATGACTATTGACATTGTGGATTATGAAGAACTAGTGTGTGAACCATTAAATGATACTAAGTTTTCTTTTGTACCAGGCATAGTTAATGATAGAATTTTTAAAGTAAAAGTGTTAAAAACACATGAAGTACCACCACTGAAAAAAGGAGAAACGGTAGGCATTATTAAAACACTCTTAGCATATAGTGAATGTTTTGAGAGTTTTAAGCAAGAGTGTAAAGTATTTGTTAATGGTGGAGATCCAGAAGATTTAGATTTAGCCAAGGACGAGTGGGAAAAGATTGCAGACATCCCCAAAAAGTGGACCTTAGAAGAGTTTAAAGAAAAATTAATTTGTGACCATCTGAATGAACAACAACAACAGAAACTCTCAAATCTTTTGTGGAAATATGCAGATATATTTTCTATAAATGATGAAGATCTGAAACAACCTGCATCATTGACAAAATTTAAAATTGAACTTCTTCCAGGAGCTACTCCTGTATATCACAAGCCAAGGCACTTTAACCCAATCGTTACAACTGCTATTCATGAGGAAATTGAAAAATTAATGTCCAGTGGTATAATCGAAAGATCCAAATCTGAATGGAATAGCCCTCTTGTCCCTATTTTTAAATCCGATTCAAGTTTAAGATTGGCGGCAGATTACAGATCAGTAAATAAAAGGATTAGAGGTGACACTTTTCCGATTCCCAATCTTCAGGATACAATATACAATTTAAAAGGAGCAAACGTCTTCAGTTCTGTAGATTTGTGTCGCGCATATTATCAGATGGAAATTGATGAGAATTCGAGAGACATCACTAGTTTTGCAGTGCCAGGAGTCGGATCATTTAGGTTTAAGAGATTAAGTTTTGGATTAAAAACTGCCCCATCTTGTTTCCAGAGAGAAATGGAGTTGGTTCTGGAGGAATTTCTTACCTCTGAAATACAAAATTCTGAAAATAAAATAAAAGATATTTCTTTAAAGAAATCCCTAAAAAATAAGTTGGCTTCACCACCTTTGGTACATTGCTATCTTGATGATATTTTGTTACGTTCCAAGAACTTTGAAAATCATTTGGAATTGCTTGATCGAGTGTTGCATAAATTGAGAAAGAGGGGGTTAAAGGCAAAGTTATCAAAATGTACTTGGGCTACATCTGAAATTGAATTTTTGGGACATGTTGTTAATGAAAAAGGACTGCAGAAGAACAAGGCATATTTTGACAAAATAAAAAAATACGAGATTGAAAATATCAAGACCATTGGTGATTTACATACTTTCCTGGGTTTAACCTTATGGCAAAGAAAATTTATGAGACATGCTGCTGAAATTGCCAAACCACTAACAGAAATCATTGGACAACCTAGAAAAATGGCAATTGATTGGAATGATAAGAAAATAGAGGCATTTAAAAATTTAAAATCATTGGCTTTAGAAAATAGCACATTATATTTTCCAGATTATAACAGTGAACACAAATTGATAGTTGCCACAGATGCTTCTAAAGAGGGTGCCGGATCAGAACTGATGCAAGACCAAATAGGTGAAAATGGAAAACTCGAACGGAGAACAATAGCTTTGGCTAGCATGGCCTTCTCTAAAGCACAGAAAAACTACAGTGCAATAGAACGAGAATTAGCAGCCATCAGATGGGGGATAAAGACTTTCAAATCTTTCCTTTTGGGAATACCCTTTATATTGCAAACTGATCATCAACCACTAAAATATTTATATTCATTAAAAAATGTAGATTCAAGATTAGCACGCACATTAACAGATTTATTGGAATTTGACTTCGAAATAGAGTATATTTCAGGAAAAGATAATGTCATAGCGGATGGTCTCAGTAGAAATGTGGTAAATTCAGAAATAGTGGTTGAAGATTTTGGCGGAGATTACAGAGTTGTTCATTCCCCTAAAGGTGGTCCAAACTGCATGATTGATTGTCTATTGTTTCAAATTAAGAGAGACCACACGCTGTTTAATATTTGGAAAAAGATGAGAGACCAATCTCAACAAAAAGAACCTATTTTATTTCTTCGAGAGATATTGGTTAAAGAGCTTCTAAAATCCCCCAAAAAGTATAAAATAGAAGGAAAAAAGAGAATTATTTCGAGTATGATGGACCCCGAAATCGCACCTTCTTTTGACATTTTGAATGCTTTTGGTGAACTTTTCCAATGTATTATTTATGTACTTGTTCATAAAACATTTTTGATGAAATTTACTTACCATACGAAACCACTAGAAAATGCCCCTGTCATTTATTTATTTTCTTTGTCTGGTGGGCATGTTGAGTTAATAGAACCTAATGAAACAGAAAAATGTAATTCTTTTCTAGAACAAAGACTTGTTCCTTATGGAAACAAAAGATTAGATAATGAATATGCTTTAGAATTAAGACCAGACTCAGAGGTACCACTTGTCAATTCTTTTAAAGAAATTCCTGCACTCAATCTGCTCTATGAACAGAAAGAAGAAGGCATAGTGTATCATTTCGGAGACCAATATTTTGATACTGATATGGTGAGTTGTAATCATCTTCATAATCGCATTTCAAAGATTTGTGTCACAATTAATGATTTACGCTTTTGCAGTATTTTGGATACGGGCTCATCTATCAATTTAATCTCCAGAACTAGCATTGAAAAACTTTGTACAAAGAAAAATAAGAAAAAACTGCAACTCAGTCATTCTGTAACTATGGTAGGATACAATGGAACATCTCTTTTAAGTGAGTATGCTGAATTAGATATAAAAATTGAAAATTTAGAAATAAATGATGTGCCTTTTGCGATTGTAGAAGACGATATTTTTGGAAAGCATTCGAATTTCTGCACAATTATAGGTGTTCAGACGTTGAAAGATTTGGAAACCAAACTTGACTTTGGTCATAAACTTGTTATAATGAGGAACTCTGTTTTTTCTTTTATACCACAGACATCTGTCAATGGTTGCAATTGTGGGGATGGCCATATTACAAGTCTTCAGAACTCATTTAATCATTTAACTGATTCAAGTACAATAAAAGAGGACCAGAAAAATAAATTGCTGCAGAGGTTAAAGGAATGCCTCAATCAGGATAGAAACGCCAAACTCCCTTTAGAATTAAAAAGGTTTCAAGGATTTTATAATAGAATACTTTTGGAAAACGATGTACTGTATTTTCAGGATGCTACTGCATTGAAAGTTCCTGTGGTATCTTTTCAGTTTATGACAAATCTGGTACTTAACGCTCACAACAGTATGTCGCATATTGGAAGGGACAAATTGTTTGAACTTTGTAGACCACACATTTTTCATCCCGACTTAAGGAAAATTGTAAGTGATGTAAGTACAACCTGTCCTATCTGCCAGTTGAATAAGATAAAAAGTCGTAAACCACATCCCCCTATTATTAAGATCCAAACTCGTCAACCGTATGAGTTGGTTGCTCTTGATTTGCTCCAGCTACCCTTATCAAAATCTTGTAATTCATATTTGTTGACTGTAATAGATCATAACAGTAAATTCCTTCACGCTATACCAGTAAGAAACAAAAAATCAGAAACTATAGCTCTTGCTTTGAAAAGACTTTTACCTACATTACTAAAAATCCCTAATGCTGTTCTGACTGACCGGGGATTAGAATTTACGGGTAGAGTCGAAGAACTATTATCAGAATACAATGTGAAACATCTTTTTACGAGCAGTTATACAGCTTGGGGAAATGGATGCTGTGAACGTGCGAATAAAAGTATTTCTGATTTGTTGAGAAGCACAGTTGTGGACCCTAAAAGTTGGGATGAGCATCTTCCGAAAGTAATTTCAATTTACAACAACACTCATCATTCTGAATTAAACATGTCCCCTGCTGTATATATTTTGAATACTAAACATGATGTGAGTGATAGAATTTTGATACCCAGAACAGATTTCAAATTCTGGGTCCGGGGACACGAAAAATTCCGACCATTTGATGTGGGAGAACTAGTCATCAAGAAAATTATAAGGACATCTGATAGAGTTGCTCATAAATTAGATGAAAAGTATAGCGGTCCATATGAAGTAATGAAAGTATTTTCTAATAACTTAACTTACGAAATAAAATCCTGTATGGATGGAAAAGTAATACAAGTGCATTATCACTACTTACGGCCGTGGAAAACGACCCCGGAATATTTGAAAACTTCTGAATTATTCAAAACATATTATTCTGATTTTATTGCCGAAATTTTCGGAAAAGAAGCAACAGTAAAAGTTCCATTACAGTATGAAGAACCCGAAGAGGAATTGGAAATTGAAAAAGAACCCGATTATTATGAACTGTTTCTTGCTCCAGATTTGAGACTTGTTACTCCAGACATAAGTCCAATAGCTCTAAGTTATACAGAAACTCCAGAACATTTATCCACACTCCAGTCTATCAGAGTTCCGATTGAAGATATCTCAAAAATACATCAAAATATTTTTCTAGTGAAAACAAAATACGAAGCCTTACTGCTTAACTTGGAACATATAAAGAATGAAACTAGTTCAGAAATAACCAGGAAAATAAAACTGAATATGACACAGATCCTAAATATAGAACAAAAACTTAAGTTTTCTAATTTTTTAGAGCAGTTAGATTTTACCAACTTATGTAGCATAATGCTAGATTTAACTGAATTTCAAATAAATATTTTGCAATTACGAGCTGAAGAAAAACTCTGCCGTTGCAGAATTTCTGCATCTTTGTGATGAACTGTCAGTCAGCAATATCTCTTCAACTAGAGTTTAGTTTTGTAAAATATTCCAGACACAGAAATGACTATTTTGTCGGAGAATCTTACAAATATTCCGCCTCTCCCAGAACAACGAAGGTTAAGAGCAGACTCACAGATATGTAAACAATTTTCATCCTCTCACAACTTCCATCCAGGCAGATTAACCAGAAATAAAGCTAAAGAATTAGGAATTGTTGTAAATGAACTTCCTGGTCAGGTAAAATAAACAAGGTCTGTGTTTTTGTACATATTTTTTATAGATAAAAATGTTCATTTCTCGAAATTTTTATTATTTTTCTTAAGGGGGGGAAGTTGTACCAGTTTGAAATATCATTGTTATAAAAATAAATCTTTGCTTAACAAACTACTCTGACGATATTAAAAAAGTTTATTAAAGATAGATGTTAGTTGAAAAAAAGTTACGATAGTTTTGTCATTCTGGCTTTATTTAAATTGTTACGAATCTATAATTTTAGTTTTACACATATAGTGTGATATATTTATTTTGATATTGTGTTAACTTATTTTAAATCTTTCCTACAGAAATTGGTCTATTAATTTGGTCTATTAATTTGGTCTATTAAATTGGTCTATTAATTTGGTCGATTATATGGTCGAATTATTTGATGAATTAAATTGTTTGTTTAAACTTATAACTTTGGAAAAAACATTTGCATTAAAATTGTGATTTGATATTTAAGCTGCAAGATTTATAAAATCTTAAATGTTCCATTTTGTGAGGAAATTGTCATCTTGTTTCGAAAGTGACTTTCTTTAGAAAAACTAAACAAATAAAACCCAATAAGTTCGACTGCAATGGCTATCCTATCAAGAATTGAGAAAATACTATTCACATATTGATGATGGTTTGACGATCGATGCATAAATGAGTTAGCAAGATTTTTGACGTTTACGCTAAATTGAAGAAGGAAACCTTTATAAAATTTAAGTATTCCAATATATGGTACT
Organism: Trachelipus rathkii; assembly: GCA_015478945.1. Taxonomy (NCBI): domain Eukaryota; kingdom Metazoa; phylum Arthropoda; class Malacostraca; order Isopoda; family Trachelipodidae; genus Trachelipus; species Trachelipus rathkii. Next base: position 9,552 of record JABUQX010003264.1, read on the forward strand.
TGTATACTTGTATATTCTATTCATTTATTTACTAATAGTAATTTACATTTATTTATTTAATAATATTTATGCTTGTGTTGTATAATAATAATAAAAATAATATTTAATAATATTTAATAACGTATATTAGTTGCTTGTAAAATAAAGAAGTGAAATTGTAATTACTTTTAAACCCAGCTGAAAGAATTATCGAACTTAAAATTACAAAAAATTGGTCTGTTTTTCATGCTAAAAGAGTTATCGAATTATCAAACTTTAAATTACAAAAAATTGGTCTGTTTTTCCTGCAAACTTTTTGAGAACTATCGATTTTAGTAATTGTGGGTTTTGGATTCGCCCACATATATATAGAGATTACATTTTTCGCTGGGTTGCTAGTTACAATTTTTTACAAATAAATTACATTGTTAAAAGTAAATGGTACCTATATGTATGAAAAATTCATTGCTAAATAATTTAAATAAATTGTACCTATATGAAAAATTCATTGCTAAATAATGTGAATCTATTTATTTAAATTTATTTATTTAATTATGTATTCAATTTATATGAAAAAATTCTATCACAATTAAAAAAAAAAAAATAAATTCGCTAAAAAATTTTGCTACAAAATTTGCTACAAAATTTGCTAAATTTGCTGAAAATTTGCCAAAAAAAAAAATTTGCCAAAAAATTTGCAAAAAAATTTGCCAAAAAATTTGCTAAAAAATTTGCTAAAAAATTTAAAATGTTAAAAATGAATGATAGATATACGAAAACGTATTTATTTATTTAATTTTTCATTCAAGTTATCTATTTATGCATCTCTATGCGCTTATGTATTTAAAATATTTTGATAACTAATTTGTTTTAAGGTAAAAAGAAAAACTTGACAAGTAAAATGGATCAGGAAGTTCATGGCTTAGGGACAAATGTAATGCCGGAGGAAGGTTTGGAGAGCGATGAATTGGAAGAAGATTTATCAATTCTCTTGGATGAATTGCCTGAACCTCAAAAAACGGAATACAAAGAAGGAAAAATTTCATTATCAACAATGAATCTTATATTTCGAATGAATAACGAAAAACATGCTAAAAAAATAAGACGATCGCAGCTACCACCTTTGGCTGGTGCAGTAGGTGTAGGTTCTGGAACCGAGGAGTGTAAGTTTCCTATTAGTGTAACTACATCTGGCAGTACGGGTGAGAGTCGGGTAACAACAGTATATTGTGCTCCTATTTGTAGTACAACTCCTACCGTTACTAAAGTGTGCTCTCCCCCATTTTCAAATCATCATACCCCATTTACTACGGTGGCACAATTTCCATATTTTAATACACCTATTAATCAAAATAATTCAGTTGGTGCTTCAGCACCGTATATGTCAATCATTTCAGGTAAAAAGGTGCCAGAAATATCTGTGTTTGATGAGTCAGATTTTCAGTCTCTGGATGAGTATTTTATAATATTTGAAAATTTTTGCAATACCAAATATGGTTCTGATAGGCAATATTGGTTAATGGCCCTTGAAAATAAACTTAAAGGCAGTTTCTTAACTTATTATAAGATGAATGGTGGTCATACTTCAAATTATAACATTATAAAAAATCAATTATTAAGCTATTATAAAACCACTAAAGAATTAGGAAATATTCAGCAGGTATCATTTTTTAATGTAAAATATGGGGGTGAGAAAATTCATGATTATATGGCCAAAGTTCGATTTTTGTTTACAAAGGCTTATCCTCTTATCGATCCAGAGACCTCCGATGAACTCTATGAGAAATTAAAAAATACTCTACCTGAGAAAACCAAAAAGCTGGTTGCAAGTAAGTATGTGGAAATGAAATCTATGTTTAATATGAAAATGTCGTACAGTGCCCTTCAAAATTTTGTGCTTGCTCTAGAAAGTTGTAATGAGACACTGGTTTCCGAAAGCAGTCCCACTTATTCTTATTCTTATGCTGAGAATGATAAAGGTAAAAAAGGTGAAAGGGAAGTAGTCAATATTGTGCGTCCCAGAGTATACCTTAACAGCAGCAGGAATGTAAGTCAAGAAAAAAGTGAAACAAAAGAAAAATGCATACATTGTAGTAGGTTAGGGCATGTATCTGAAAAGTGTTTCAAGAAGCTTGGTTTGTGTTACAGATGTGGATCAGATACTCATTTGATCTCAAAATGTGAAGAAAAACCAAAAGCTTTAAGAGAAAAAAAGGTTGAAAAAATGGAAATCCCGGTCTGTCAATATTGCGACAAAAAAGGACACATTGCCAAGTTTTGCTGGTTTGCCAATCCAAAATTAAGACCCAAGAGGGAAGAAAGAAATGAGCATACGGAAAGTAATAAAGACAACAATAACTTGTCGGAAAACAAGTAACACCTAAGGTGAACAGTGGGGTGACCTTAGGTGTAAAAAACAGATATGAAGTACTTTGTGATGAAATCGATAATGAAATCCCCGCTACTGATGAAATCGATAATGAAATCCCCACTACTAAGATAAACAAAGAAAATTCTCCTACTGATTGTGATTTTGAAGAGCCAACAGATATAAATGAAAATTCTTTTAAAGAAGAATCTCCCGAATTGGATATAAGAAGCTTTGTTTGCGAAAGTGAATCAGCATTTAAAACATTGAACTGTGGGGAATTAAAGTCTCTTCCTGTAGTTCTTTATGGCATAACATCTGAAACGTTACTAGATAGTGGGTCTAGGAAAAATTATATTGGAAATGATCTTTTTAATAAGTTGGCTTCAGAAATGGTAATTGAAGTAGAAAACAATATCATATTTTTAGAATTTTCTATAGCTAATATTTGTTTTTCAGATGAATTTACTATATTACCAAATACCCCCAGTTATTCCTTATTTTTGGGGGAAAGTTTTTTCTCTAAATATAAGATTATACTTGATGTGACCAAAAATAAATTAATCCACCATGGTTGTGAGGGAACATTTTGGGAAATTTATTATAGGAAAAATGAATGTAGAAGAGTCTTGCATGAAGTGCATTGCATTTTAGGAGAAAATTTTGATAATGAAAAGACTTTTGTAAAAGTTGAAATACCCGATATGACTATTGACATTGTGGATTATGAGGAACTAGTGTGTGAACCATTAAATGATACTAAGTTTTCTTTTGTACCAGGCATAGTTAATGATAGAATTTTTAAAGTAAAAGTGTTAAAAACACATGAAGTACCACCACTGAAAAAAGGAGAAACGGTAGGCATTATTAAAACACTCTTAGCATATAGTGAATGTTTTGAGAGTTTTAAGCAAGAGTGTAAAGTATTTGTTAATGGTGGAGATCCAGAAGATTTAGATTTAGCCAAGGACGAGTGGGAAAAGATTGCAGACATCCCCAAAAAGTGGACCTTAGAAGAGTTTAAAGAAAAATTAATTTGTGACCATCTGAATGAACAACAACAACAGAAACTCTCAAATCTTTTGTGGAAATATGCAGATATATTTTCTATAAATGATGAAGATCTGAAACAACCTGCATCATTGACAAAATTTAAAATTGAACTTCTTCCAGGAGCTACTCCTGTATATCACAAGCCAAGGCACTTTAACCCAATCGTTACAACTGCTATTCATGAGGAAATTGAAAAATTAATGTCCAGTGGTATAATCGAAAGATCCAAATCTGAATGGAATAGCCCTCTTGTCCCTATTTTTAAATCCGATTCAAGTTTAAGATTGGCGGCAGATTACAGATCAGTAAATAAAAGGATTAGAGGTGACACTTTTCCGATTCCCAATCTTCAGGATACAATATACAATTTAAAAGGAGCAAACGTCTTCAGTTCTGTAGATTTGTGTCGCGCATATTATCAGATGGAAATTGATGAGAATTCGAGAGACATCACTAGTTTTGCAGTGCCAGGAGTCGGATCATTTAGGTTTAAGAGATTAAGTTTTGGATTAAAAACTGCCCCATCTTGTTTCCAGAGAGAAATGGAGTTGGTTCTGGAGGAATTTCTTACCTCTGAAATACAAAATTCTGAAAATAAAATAAAAGATATTTCTTTAAAGAAATCCCTAAAAAATAAGTTGGCTTCACCACCTTTGGTACATTGCTATCTTGATGATATTTTGTTACGTTCCAAGAACTTTGAAAATCATTTGGAATTGCTTGATCGAGTGTTGCATAAATTGAGAAAGAGGGGGTTAAAGGCAAAGTTATCAAAATGTACTTGGGCTACATCTGAAATTGAATTTTTGGGACATGTTGTTAATGAAAAAGGACTGCAGAAGAACAAGGCATATTTTGACAAAATAAAAAAATACGAGATTGAAAATATCAAGACCATTGGTGATTTACATACTTTCCTGGGTTTAACCTTATGGCAAAGAAAATTTATGAGACATGCTGCTGAAATTGCCAAACCACTAACAGAAATCATTGGACAACCTAGAAAAATGGCAATTGATTGGAATGATAAGAAAATAGAGGCATTTAAAAATTTAAAATCATTGGCTTTAGAAAATAGCACATTATATTTTCCAGATTATAACAGTGAACACAAATTGATAGTTGCCACAGATGCTTCTAAAGAGGGTGCCGGATCAGAACTGATGCAAGACCAAATAGGTGAAAATGGAAAACTCGAACGGAGAACAATAGCTTTGGCTAGCATGGCCTTCTCTAAAGCACAGAAAAACTACAGTGCAATAGAACGAGAATTAGCAGCCATCAGATGGGGGATAAAGACTTTCAAATCTTTCCTTTTGGGAATACCCTTTATATTGCAAACTGATCATCAACCACTAAAATATTTATATTCATTAAAAAATGTAGATTCAAGATTAGCACGCACATTAACAGATTTATTGGAATTTGACTTCGAAATAGAGTATATTTCAGGAAAAGATAATGTCATAGCGGATGGTCTCAGTAGAAATGTAGTAAATTCAGAAATAGTGGTTGAAGATTTTGGCGGAGATTACAGAGTTGTTCATTCCCCTAAAGGTGGTCCAAACTGCATGATTGATTGTCTATTGTTTCAAATTAAGAGAGACCACACGCTGTTTAATATTTGGAAAAAGATGAGAGACCAATCTCAACAAAAAGAACCTATTTTATTTCTTCGAGAGATATTAGTTAAAGAGCTTCTAAAATCCCCCAAAAAGTATAAAATAGAAGGAAAAAAGAGAATTATTTCGAGTATGATGGACCCCGAAATCGCACCTTCTTTTGACATTTTGAATGCTTTTGGTGAACTTTTCCAATGTATTATTTATGTACTTGTTCATAAAACATTTTTGATGAAATTTACTTACCATACGAAACCACTAGAAAATGCCCCTGTCATTTATTTATTTTCTTTGTCTGGTGGGCATGTTGAGTTAATAGAACCTAATGAAACAGAAAAATGTAATTCTTTTCTAGAACAAAGACTTGTTCCTTATGGAAACAAAAGATTAGATAATGAATATGCTTTAGAATTAAGACCAGACTCAGAGGTACCACTTGTCAATTCTTTTAAAGAAATTCCTGCACTCAATCTGCTCTATGAACAGAAGAAGAAGGCATAGTGTATCATTTCGGAGACCAATATTTTGATACTGATATGGTGAGTTGTAATCATCTTCATAATCGCATTTCAAAGATTTGTGTCACAATTAATGATTTACGCTTTTGCAGTATTTTGGATACGGGCTCATCTATCAATTTAATCTCCAGAACTAGCATTGAAAAACTTTGTACAAAGAAAAATAAGAAAAAACTGCAACTCAGTCATTCTGTAACTATGGTAGGATACAATGGAACATCTCTTTTAAGTGAGTATGCTGAATTAGATATAAAAATTGAAAATTTAGAAATAAATGATGTGCCTTTTGCTATTGTAGAAGACGATATTTTTGGAAAGCATTCGAATTTCTGCACAATTATAGGTGTTCAGACGTTGAAAGATTTGGAAACCAAACTTGACTATGGTCATAAACTTGTTATAATGAGGAACTCTGTTTTTTCTTTTATACCACAGACATCTGTCAATGGTTGCAATTGTGGGGATGGCCATATTACAAGTCTTCAGAACTCATTTAATCATTTAACTGATTCAAGTACAATAAAAGAGGACCAGAAAAATAAATTGCTGCAGAGGTTAAAGGAATGCCTCAATCAGGATAGAAACGCCAAACTCCCTTTAGAATTAAAAAGGTTTCAAGGATTTTATAATAGAATACTTTTGGAAAACGATGTACTGTATTTTCAGGATGCTACTGCATTGAAAGTTCCTGTGGTATCTTTTCAGTTTATGACAAATCTGGTACTTAACGCTCACAACAGTATGTCGCATATTGGAAGGGACAAATTGTTTGAACTTTGTAGACCACACATTTTTCATCCCGACTTAAGGAAAATTGTAAGTGATGTAAGTACAACCTGTCCTATCTGCCAGTTGAATAAGATAAAAAGTCGTAAACCCCATCCCCCTATTATTAAGATCCAAACTCGTCAACCGTATGAGTTGGTTGCTCTTGATTTGCTCCAGCTACCCTTATCAAAATCTTGTAATTCATATTTGTTGACTGTAATAGATCATAACAGTAAATTCCTTCACGCTATACCAGTAAGAAACAAAAAATCAGAAACTATAGCTCTTGCTTTGAAAAGACTTTTACCTACATTACTAAAAATCCCTAATGCTGTTCTGACTGACCGGGGATTAGAATTTACGGGTAGAGTCGAAGAACTATTATCAGAATACAATGTGAAACATCTTTTTACGAGCAGTTATACAGCTTGGGGAAATGGATGCTGTGAACGTGCAAATAAAACTATTTCTGATTTGTTGAGAAGCACAGTTGTGGACCCTAAAAGTTGGGATGAGCATCTTCCGAAAGTAATTTCAATTTACAACAACACTCATCATTCTGAATTAAACATGTCCCCTGCTGTATATATTTTGAATACTAAACATGATGTGAGTGATAGAATTTTGATACCCAGAACAGATTTCAAATTCTGGGTCCGGGGACACGAAAAATTCCGACCATTTGATGTGGGAGAACTAGTCATCAAGAAAATTATAAGGACATCTGATAGAGTTGCTCATAAATTAGATGAAAAGTATAGCGGTCCATATGAAGTAATGAAAGTATTTTCTAATAACTTAACTTACGAAATAAAATCCTGTATGGATGGAAAAGTAATACAAGTGCATTATCACTACTTACGGCCGTGGAAAACGACCCCGGAATATTTGAAAACTTCTGCATTATTCAAAACATATTATTCTGATTTTATTGCCGAAATTTTCGGAAAAGAAGCAACAGTAAAAGTTCCATTACAGTATGAAGAACCCGAAGAGGAATTGGAAATTGAAAAAGAACCCGATTATTATGAACTGTTTCTTGCTCCAGATTTGAGACTTGTTACTCCAGACATAAGTCCAATAGCTCTAAGTTATACAGAAACTCCAGAACATTTATCCACACTCCAGTCTATCAGAGTTCCGATTGAAGATATCTCAAAAATACATCAAAATATTTTTCTAGTGAAAACAAAATACGAAACCTTACTGCTTAACTTGGAACATATAAGAAATGAAACTAGTTCAGAAATAACAAGGAAAATAAAACTGAATATGACACAGATCCTAAATATAGAACAAAAACTTAAGTTTTCTAATTTTTTAGAGCAGTTAGATTTTACCAACTTATGTAGCATAATGCTAGATTTAACTGAATTTCAAATAAATATTTTGCAATTACGAGCTGAAGAAAAACTCTGCCGTTGCAGAATTTCTGCATCTTTGTGATGAACTGTCAGTCAGCAATATCTCTTCAACTAGGTCAGCTTTGAAAAATATTCAAGACACAGAAATGACTATTTTGTCGGAGAATCTTACAAATATTCCGCCTCTCCCAGAACAACGAAGGTTAAGAGCAGACTCACAGATATGTAAACAATTTTCATCCTCTCACAACTTCCATCCAGGCAGATTAACCAGAAA
>JABUQX010003264.1:22500-38091 GCA_015478945.1 Trachelipus rathkii
CATAGATTTCAGGATCCCATGCACCCGGTCAAATGTAATCACATGCAAAGACCTAGGACACATGAGAGGAGGAAGAGGAATGCCAGAATCGTCCAGGGTTGAGTTAGAGGAAAATGGGAGGCCAAAGAGTTGGCCTTTTCAGTTGGAGTATTAGCAACAGAACCATCAGAGCTGAATAAGAGGAGGAAAGGATGATTTACAGAAGTTATTAGAGGTGTTTTTGGAAAGAGGCGTGAAAGATTTGTCAGTAGGAAAAACCAAGGAGATCAGCCCACTTTCGTTTAATGAAGAGTTCGTCGAAGAGTATCCCGGCAACGATTTCTAACTGAATGAAATTTAGAGAGAGTGTATAATTTAATTTTTGATGTATAATTATAAAAAAAGTAGTAAAATTTTTTAATAATAATGATAATGTTGAAAACTTAATATACACAATCCTATAAATTATATAAGATGCCGTAATTAATGTCGTAGTCATAAGCTAAAAGTAACGGAGTGACGGCACTTTCTTTACTTTTACTTTTCATTTCAAAGAAACGGAATAACGGTAACGGAGATACTTTTTCCAAGTAACGGAACGGAATTACCTTTTGAGTAAACACACACACACACACACACACACACACACACACACACACACACACACACACACACACACAGACAATAATAATAACAATCATAATTTCATTACACACATACACATACACACATATTGTTATTATTACATAATATTATTACACATTACACACATACACATATTACACATATTACATACATATTACATACATATTATTATTATTATTATTATTACAAAAACATACATAAATATTATTATTGTTATTCTTATTATTAGACATAGATCTCACACACACACACACAGGCATATATATATATATATATATATATATATATATATATAAATATATAAATAAAAAATTTTAAAATATAATATATAAAAAACAATAAATATATATATATATATATATATATATATATATATATATATATATATATATATATATATATATATATATATATATATATATATATATATATATATATAAATTATATATAAGTGGAATTAAGATTAAAACAATAGACAGGAATGGTATTATTAGAAGAATGGATATTTGACGCAGTCAGGACATAAGAAGAATTTCTTCGCACAGTTCAAGGGCGACAGGGCTAGCAACCCGGCCCTTTACTTTGTTTTTTTGCTTGAAAAACTCCTGGACCAGCATCGGAAACTTTTGCGCCTAGAAACACGATCTTCTGGAGAGCTCTGGGAGAACGATTTTGGAGGCCAAATGGAAGAAGATGCTAGTTCCATTGAAAGGGTGAAAACCCTACCTGAGTATATAACTCAAGGACTAGCATCGAAAACCATTGGGCTGAGAAAGAGTTTTCTAGAGTGCTCCAGGATCAAGAGTTTCGAGGCCAAAGGAAAGAAGATGCTGGCCCAACTGACAGGGCGAAAGTCCTACCAGAGAGATGGTGTAGAATGAATATATATATATATATATATATATATATATATATATATATATATATATATATATATATATATATATATATATATATATATATATATATATATATATATATATATATATATATATATATATATATATATATATATATATATATATATATAGTTTTGGAAAAAAATTTAAAGAGTTGTGATTGGTTGTTGTATATTGATGACGTCACGGAGATTGACCAATCACAGAGGAGTGTTCGTATATGACGTAATGGATATTGACCAATCCTAGAGGGGTATACCTTTATATGACGTAAATGAATTGATGACGCAATTGAATTGATAATTTTGATGTTGATTTTTAATTCTATTTTGATGGTGACTTTGATTTTGATGATTTTGAATGGTATACGTTTGTTTGTTAGTGTTGCTTGTTCGAGCCCTTGATGAACACACACAAACAAACACACATACACACCAGTGGTGTAGTGGAGCGGGAACGCGTGGGAACGGCGTTCCCACACTGGTTTTCCACAGTAAAAAAAAATAGCCAATTTATTATTTATTGACGAGCTATACATGAACCCGACAAAGAAGAAGTCGGATTATTTGTAAACGGTTGATTATATTTTCTTGGATTTGTTTTATTTCTCTCTTTGTGATTTATGGAATATGTTTTATTAAAAAATAAGGTTATGTTAGTAAAGTTAGTTTAACCTACATAAGAATAGTTGAATATAAGTATAGCTATTTTATGAATTATGATGTATTGTAAAATAAAGTAATTAAGCAAATCTATAAAAATAAGGTTACTATTTCTTTATTTTCTTTTTCCTATAATTATCCATATTATTTAATAAATTCCTAAAGACTCAGCGTTATTCAGCGAGCTCAGATACATTCTATGCTCTTAGCTATTGTAGGCAATTCTAGGAAAATCATATAATACGACATTTCTTATAATTTAACAAATATATTTAGCGTTCCCACACTGGAAAATTTGCCACTACACCACTGATACACACCCATTATGAAAATGGCAAATTTTTAGGGGAAACGAGCTCTCTAACCCCCCGTTGCTATGGACAAAGAAAGCCGTTGTTAGGGAAAACTTTAAGAGAGGGCGGCACCCCTTAAGGATGAGGCACGGATACGTAACTTCGTCTACGATGAGGTTACGTAATCAAAAGTAGGGGTAAAAAGTATTACGGGGGATACCAGCTTTTTAACCTCCTTAAAAGGAGGAATAAATTTATTACAAAACACATACCAAAACCCATAAACTAACTACTAATAATATATATATATATATATTATTATATATATATATATATATATTATTATATATATATATATATATATATATATATAATATATATTATATATATAATATATATATTTATATATAATATATATATATATATAATTAATTCAAAAATTGGCTAAATATTATCGCCCATATATAATTTAGTAAGCAAATAAATCCCATCTCTATGCAACTACGAACTAAACCCATGTAATTTAAAACAATAAAAACGTAAATCAATAAAACGATGTAAATAAAAATAGTAAATGTATTTTACTATATACGTTAATATAATATATATAATAAAAAAATTTAAAAAAAATATTAAATTAATATTTTTTATTAATTATATGTTAATAAATAATTATATCATTATATATATATATAATATTATATATATATATATATATATATATATATATATATATATATGCAAAGGTAGCACAATTCAAAATTTTGAATTTTATTTAAATTTTCATAATTTTTTTAAATGCCACATTTAAGTTAATATATACGTATATATAAAGAAATATTTCATTTTTGAAAAATTATTTCCTGTAAATTTAGCCGAAGTCAATGTCACTCTTAAATGTTCGAACAAACTAAAATTGTAATTAGATTCATTTCGATGAGAGATAAACTTTTTTTATCAAAGATCCTAAGCACACCTCCCAATGACTCAAACATGTCTTTATTCTTAAAAGCGGTTATTCTCCCGTTTAGTAATGTTTAACATGTTTTCTTATGCTGTATTCTCATTTCTTAATGGTTCGCTGAAGAAAAAAAGATAGTGACTTTTGCCCGTTCAATGAGTCATTAACTTCTTCCGTTCGTTACTTGAACTTGCTTCTTTTGTGGGAACTAGTGAAATATATATATATATATATATATATATAATGTTATATATTATATATATATTTATATAATTTTAATATATATATAATATATAGATATATAACTATATATATATATATATATATATATATTATACAAAGGTGGGCACCGTTAATGAGAAAGTTAACGTCGTTAATTCTTAATCGTTAACAAAAAAAATTAACGGCGTTAATCATTAAAGCGTTTATCGGTAAAGAATGTAGGCGGAAGTTAACGTTAATTGTTAACATTTTTTTTTTTTTTTTTTTTTTTTTTTTTTTTTTTTTTTTTTTTTTTTTTTTTTTTTTTTTTTTTTTTTTTTTTTTTTTCTTTTTTCTTTCCTTTTTGTGCTTAGCCTTTTTTCAAAGGGGGGGTGTTCCCCCAAAATTTCTTCCTCTTGTGCAAATTACGCAGAATGAGCACAGACGCAGCCTTTAAAGTGAGGGAGATTAATTCAGCAGGAAAACAAGATGGATTAGAGTTCCACAGAACCAGTGGTGGAAGGAAAAAGAAACACCCCAGCACACTAGCCTGGAGTTACCAATATCTACACAAAACTCGTGCGCAAATACCGGCACTCCTTGTGCTACTAGGGTGTCGTAAACGTGGTGGTACGCGAGTGTAAGTACCCTCGAAACACCTGCCGCGCGTAGACCTAATAGAAAAAGATACGGCACGCCAACATCGCGTCGCAAAGATAGAGGTTCAAGTGAACTGGAAAGTACATAACAGTTTATAAGCCTTTTGGCTTTTGACTCGACCCTGTCCAAAAGCCGGGTGAAACCAGAGCCCCCCAGATATGAGAACAGTACTCTATACAAGGCCGGATGAGACCCTTGTATAGCTGGAGTAACTGAGTATTGTAAAATGTTTCGCCAGTCTAAACAGAACTCCCAGTTTCTTTGAGGCTGCCCAAGCAACCGTTGTGATTTGATGTGAGGTTTTCCAAGACATTTTTTTTAATGTTAAGGCCAAGGATGTTTATATTGTCAACAGGAGAGACGAAAGAACGCGTCAAAAAGAGATAGGCAAAGAGATAGGAAAGTTAGAAGGGAGATTTGTAGAAGTTGGTTTTTCAAGAATTGAATTTCACAAGGTCGAGACGACCCCACCCGGAAATTCTAACTAGCAGCCGAGAATAGATCGGAAAGATTAAGATGAGAGGCAATTCTAGATGCAGAAAAAGATGGAGCAGAATTGAAATGAGTTGAAGATGAAGGGTCGAGTCATCGGCCATAGGGTGGAATAGAGTTAGAGGTGCAGGTGAGAGGAAAATTAATAAAAAAAAGGAAAAAAAAAGGAGATGAGACGGAAACCCTGAGGAACTCCACTATTACAAAAAAAAAAGAAAAAGTCGCTCCATCAACAACAGCCGATATTTAGTGACTTGAAAGAAAGCTAGACATAGGTAAGCAAAGAGAATGAGGAAAGGAGGGGAGCTTGGAGAGCAATGATGCGTGCCATACCCGGTAAATGCTTTGGATATGTCAAGCGCCAACTACGCAAGTCTGCCAGTAGTTCCTAAGAGCGGAAAACCATAAATCGGTTAAATAGGAAAGTATATCGCCAGTAGACTTTGAACACCAAAAGCCGTACTAGCGATCGGAAAGAAGAGAATGAGATCCAGATGGTCTAAGAAAAAGTGAGAGTTGACAAGGATATTAAAGATCTTATATAGAATACAAGTGAGAGGCTATAGGGCGATAGTTAGAAGGATCAGAGCGGCTTCCTTTTTTCGGAATAGGGTTGGAACATGTGCGTGCTTCCAACACTGAGAGAAAGTGCTAGGTATTAAGACATAGAGAATATAGTTGAACGAGGGGTGGTGTCAGCACGTAAGCACATTCCCTCAAAACTCGGTTTTTTTCCAACCCTGTGTTAAACATTACTAAACTGGATAATAACCGAGTAAATATAAACACATTTTGGGCCATTGAGAGGAGCGTTTAGGAAATTTGAAAAAAAAAAAAGTTTATCTCTTATCGAAATCGAATCTAATGCAATTTAAAATCTTGATAAGAAAATATTTTTATAAACTCGTAAATTAAGTTAACGGTTAACGGATGTAGCACAAATGAAAGCATGTGAAAGGTGGTGGTAAGGTATAAGCTTCTGAGCTCACGTTCAAAGAGATCTACCAGAGCTAGATGGAAAAACAAACAAACTTCTCCTTTGGTATATATATATATATATATATATATATATATATATATATATATATATATATATATATATTAATATTAAAAAAATATATATATATAATATATTATATATAGAGTATATATATATATATATATATATATATATATTATATATAAATACCTTAATTAGTAAAGTTTTACTATTTGGCAGCACTGATATTTTCAAAGTCGACTCTCGATATTTGTTGGGTTCGATTAAATCGTAAATCGATACTTCGTAATATCGATACATGGAATCGATATTTGGTATATATATATATATAGTATATATATATTATATATATATATATATATATATATATATATATATATATATATATATATATATATATATATATTATTATATATAATATACGGTATATATATTATATATATATATATATATATATATATATATATATATATATATATCTATATATATATATTATATATATATATATATATTATATATATATATATATATATATATATATATATATACAGTAATATATATTTATATATATATATTATATATATATATATATTAATATATACTTATATTTTATATACATTTAAAAAATTTATTAATATATATATTTATTTATATCTATATATATATATATATATACTTATTATACATTACTCTATATATTATATATATATATAATATATATATTATATATATTTATATATATATATTTATATTATATATATTTATATATTATATATATATTATTAATATATATATATTATATATTAATCCTATATTATATATATATATATTTATATATATAATATATAATATATATATATATATATATATAATAATATATATATTAGGGATGTCCCGAATATCGGTTAAGTATTCGTATTCGGCCATTCGGCCATAAACAGACCGAATAATTCGGTATTCGGCTTTTTGCGCGAACTATTCGGTGAAGAATTTAGCTTTTATAAACATAATTCGTGATCAGGAAAGTTATTTCAACTAAATTTGAATTTTAGAAACCTTATTTTCCAAAAAATAAAAATATAGCCAATTTGTAGCCAATATGGCGAAATCTTTGTCATTTGTTATCAGATCCTATAAGGGCCTTTGACATTTTTCAATATTCTATAAAATAGAATTCATTTAGTGAATACGGGATAATGGACCAAACATGGTAGCTGGTATAAAGGAGAGTGGCTTGCTATCAATACATGTTGCAACTATGTATTCACGATTCAATATTATGTCGGAAGTCTGTAAAGATAATTTATTTACTTGCAGAAGCATATCTTCTCATTTTTTTTTTTTTCACCATTCAGCAACGCAAGCTGCAAAGCTTAAAACTTTACAGACGCAGCTGAATGTCAAACAGCATAAATAATTAATTCAAGACGTTTCTAAACGCTGGAACAGAACTTATGATATGCTTTAAAGATTGTTTGAACAAAAGTTCCTATCCATATACGCTGCTGATTGCAATCAGAAAATGTTGAAAAATTATTCCATTTACTTTAGCCATTTGACAACATCACTAAAAGTCTAAAACAAGCATTAACGTGAAGTAACAGTAGCCCATGTGATCCCTTCCATTTTAGCAATAAATCTATTTTTAAAATAAGGCAATTAAAAGCAAAAGTTTCAGTGGAATAATTACACTCGTTGAAGAGCTTAAGAAATCAGTAGAAAAAGACTTTCTTTCTATGTGATAATCTTTGTGTGTAGCTAACTTTCATTAGATCTGCGAATTCAAGCTAATTTTTTTTTTATACCCCAACAATTTGGAAAAAAAAAATCCAAAAGAAAAAAAAATTGGAAAATTTTTCCAAGGTGTTAAAAATATAAAAATATGGTCGTTGAGGAATGGAAAGAAATGCATGAAAATTTAGCTCCTGACTCTTCTGCTGACGATGATTCACGTAGTGGGGAAGTGAAGCTGAAGGTTCCATTTTTCAACTTCTTATGGATTGTTTTAAAGAAATTGTGGCTTCAAAATCGTCATACGAAAGTGAGAGTGAAAAAAAAGTCCCATTCTTCTGACGATGTGATTATTGTACTTAAAAAAGGCCACATACGGAATTACATCAAGAAATAAACAAATATATAAGTTTGCCTACTTTGACCAGTGAAGACAATGATATTTCCTTCAATTGGTGGAAAAAACAACTGGAAATAGTTTTTAATGAATTTGGAAAAAACTAGCAATAAAATACCTTCAGCTCCAACCGTCATCAGTCGAAAGTGAAAGAATATTAAGAACAGAGGAAAGTTTTGAAGCCACAAGAAATAGGGTATCCCCTGAAAATGGAGAACTGCTAAATTTAGGGACCGACCGGGGCGGGAATTTTGGCCGGGGCCGGGGCCGGGCCGGGGCCTAGCCGAGGCCGGGGCCGGGGCCGGGGTTAGCTAAATTAGAAATGTAAGTCAAAAACACTGAATTTAATCTTAGGATGAAAATTAAGATTATAATTTCAAATTAATTTAATAATTTAAATATAAAAAAAGGAATACATTTAATTAATTCAATTAAATAAATATTTTCGAAAGAATTTTTTAGAAAATAATTGATTTTCTAGAAGAATAAGTGTATTTATATATATATATATATATATATATATATATATATATATAATATATATATTATATATATATATATATAATATATATATATATATATTATATAATTTATATATACTAATATATATATATATATATTATATTATATATATAATATATATATATATTATATATATATATATATATATATAATATCTATATATATATATATATATATATATATATATATATAATATATATATAAAGAATATAAAGAAATAATATATAAATATATATATATATATATATATTTAAAAATACTTTGTCGTAGTGATATATTTACTTTAGAGAGGAAGCCCTTGGATTCTTTTTTAGTATTATGCTTTTCTGTCACTTCATTTTATTACTAAATGTACACAAATTAAAAACATTGTTAAAGACACTTTTTTTTTAATGAAATAAATTTTAAAAAGGAAAGCTAATTTTCGTCCCGACACGCGAGACCTCTTCAGGCTAAGGGACTGGATTTCTTTCTTGATCTTCATCAGTTCAAGTGTGTTTCAGTTGGTCTGCTATTTTCTTCATGGTGTTGTTGAAATATTTTGATGTTTTCAGATATTCATTTTGTATAAAAATCTATCTTAACTTCACCGGGATGCTTATTGTAGTTGTTACTATTATAAAATCCAAAAGGATTCCATGATTTGCGATGGTTCGTGTGATTGATATTTCTGATCATCTTTATATTGTTGATATTGAAAGAGTGGCCTGTGTTACGCCTATGACTTGTTAAAGCTGAATTTATGCTGTCCTTGTGCAGGTCATCTGTATGTTGATTTTTTATGAAAATGAAAGAAGTTATGTTGTAATGAGAGATTGGCCTTCCAGTTTCATATATTAAAACAGCTCATTAATCTCTCATTACAACATAACTTCTTTTCATTTTAATGGCAAATATTACAAACAAACTTTCGGCCTGAGTACGGGATCCCCCACTGTCTCCCATACTCAGTAAAATATATATGGAACTAACAGAATTTTATCATATTTTACCCCACCCTTTATTAAACAATAGTTTATGGATTAGATATGTAGATGACATTTTTGTCTCCCTCCCTCACAACACCAACCCTAATGATGTCCTAAACTATATCAACTCTATTCATCCTTCAGTTCAGTATACGATAGAAATGCCTTCCAACAACTCTATCCCCTTCCTCGATACCTTAATCACATGGAATAACAATCACTTGCAATTTACTATATATAGAAAACCAACATTCGCACCAACTAAATACATTGGCTATCTAATCAATCCCCCAAACACAAAATTAGCTGTTCTGTCATCTCTATTTCTCCGTGCTTTTCGTATATGCTCTCCCCCTCTTCTAGCACAAGAAACTAAATACATCCACAATACTTTCAAATCACTTTACTCTCCTGCAGTATTTATGACACAAGCATTTAACAAAAGCAAAAAAAAGGTACTATAGCACCTTTCCCTCGAAAAATAGCAACACCTCCTTTTACCATTCCTCAATTACCATTATATTCCTTAAAACAAATATTACCAAAAAATTTTACGCCTCATTCCATCAAATAACATCACCTTAAAAACATTCTCAAAGCCCCCAAAACGAAAAGAAAATCTCCCCCAAAACTGTATATATCACATCCCCTGCAATACTTGCAATAAACATATATAGGTGAAACCATAGATTTGCAAAGAAGAAAAAATCAACATACAGATGACCTGCACAAGGACAGCATAAATTCAGCTTTAACAAGTCATAGGCGTAACACATCCACTCTATCAAAATCAACAATATAAAGATGATCAGAAATATCCATCACACGAACCATTGCAAAATCATGGAATCCTTTTTGCATTTATAATTAGTAGCAACTACAATAAGCATCCCGGTGAGGTTAAGATAGATTTTATACAATGAATATCTGAAAACATCAAAATATTTCAACCACACGCATGAAGAATAGCAGACCACTGAAACACACTTGAACTGATGAAGATCAAGAAAGAAATCCAGTCCCTTAGCCTGAAAAGGTCTCGCGTGTCGGGACGAAAATTAGCTTTCCTTTTTAAAATTTATTTCATTAAAAAAAAGTGTCTTTAACAATGTTTTTAATTTGTGTACATTTAGTAATAAAATGAAGTGACAGTAAAGCATAATACTAAAAAAGAATCCAAGTGCTTCCTCTCTAAATATATATATATATATATAATATATATATATATATATATATTAATTCAATTATATATATATATATATATATATATATATATATATATATATATATTATATATATATATATATATATATATATATATATATATTATCATATTAATAATAATTTTAAAAAAATATTTCGGAAATATTTGATTTTCTTGAAGATATTTACTTTAAATAAATAAATACAATTAATATTTTAACAATTATATTTAATTCTTTTCCGAATTCGTTTGATATATCAAATTCAAGAAATATTTTTTAGTTAAAAAATGTATTAATTTGGCCTCAATTTTAATTTGAAATCATAGTAAATACCAAAAAAAATTGATTATATTTAGGTATTTTTATATATTTTGCATTTTATAACAAAGGAGTAATGGAATTAAAATATATTTTTTTTATTTTGGTTTGTTTAACCCTCTATTATTAAGTGTAAATTTACAGTTAACCCGGTAGAAAACCCGGTTTTTCCTAATTTTTGGCCGGGGCCGGGGCCGGGGCCGGGGGTCGCTAAAAATGGCCGGTTGGCCGGGGCCGGGGCCGGGGCCGGGGCCCGGTCGGTTCTACTGCTAAATGTTCAGTCAGTTTTAACCTTAGAGCTTATTAAAATGAAGTTTAGTTTAATATCTTTTAACACGAATGATTTTCATTTTATTTAATTATTTTTAATTATATGAAGGTTTGCTTTAGGTAAGAAATAGTTATTTAATTTTTGTTTTTACTTTGTATATACATGATAAATTGACATTTCTGGACGGGGTTCGCATTGATTATTGATGTGGCTGATTCCAAAAATGTAATCGGTTTTTTGCATATCACATCGCATTTGTGAGATATTGTGTGTAACACAGATTTGTAAAATTTTATGATTTTTACTTTTTTCATGGAGAGGGTCTATCACAATTATTGGGATATATATATATTATAATATATTATATATATATATATATATATATATATATATATATATATATATATATATATATAGTATATATATATATATATATTATATATATATATATATATATATATATATATATATATATTAATCTTGTGAAGTGTGGACGTGTTTTAAAAGTGCTCCTTGTTGAAAGTTTATCTTTATTTTATTTATCGTTATTATTATGTTGTGCTGTGTATAGTGAAATTGTATGTGTATTTTATCAAATATTTTGTTTTAATTGAAAGCTTTATTAAATTTTATCTAGTAATTATCATCATTTATTCGTTTCGGCGAGGTCTGCGATTGACGTTTTAAAAGATAAGTCTTAGTTTAAAATTTTTTTTTTTTTTCATTTTTTTTACGTTTTAGGGTTTTACAAATCATTCTAACGATCTGGAGGCAACAATCAAAGAACCTACACACATTCCGGATTGTCCTAACCAATTCTTCTTGAACACACTTGACCTATGTTTCACCACTAGTCCTTCTCTCTATAAATACACTACCTTCGCTCCTATTGGTAAATCTGACCACAACCTTATATCTCTTAACTTTAATAATTTCTCTCCAACAGCTCCATCCTGCCCTATGCGTTTTTTCTGGCACTTTGATCGGGGTGATTGGGGCCTTGCGTCGCTTCTACGCTAACTATAATTGGAATGACTGCTTTGACTCTGATGACGCTTCGCCTTCTGCCGATAAGGTGGAGCTGTAATCGTTGACGGGATGAGCAGGTTCATTCCTTCTTCGACTAAATCTTTCTCTCCTCATAATCATGGTTCGATCGTGCCTGTTCTCTTGCCATTCAGGCTAGAGACAGCGCTTATCGGGGTGGAAAAATTCTCGTTCCTCCATCACTCTCCCTTAATTTTCACTCAGCTATAAATCGTTGCAGGATACTCTTCGACGAGCAAAGCGGGCCTTTCATCAAACGAAGGTGCGCTAACCTTCTTGGTTCTCCTACTGACAAATCTTTCTGGCCTCTTGCAAAAACATCTCTAACCACTTCTGTAAATCTGCCTTTCCTCCACTTATTCGCTGCTGATGGATCTGTTGCTAACTCTCCAACTGAAAGGCTAATCTCTTCGGCCTCCTATTTTTCTCTAACTCAACCTGGACGATTCTGGCATTCCTCCTCCTCCACCTTCCTCCTCTCAGGTTTCCTATGTCCTTTGCCTGTGATTACAATTGATCGGGTGCATGGGCCCCTGAGATCTATGAACGGTTAGGAAGGCGGGTGGCCCGGATGGCATTCCTCCCGAGTTTTGAGGGAGTGTGCTTCCGAGTTGGCGCCCTCCCTCGTTTAACTATATTCTCTATGTCTCAATACAAACACTTTCCCTCAGTGTTGAAGCTAAGCAATGTCCAACCTATTCCGAAAAAAGGAAGCCGCTCTGATCCTTCTAACTATCGCCCTATAGCTCTCACATGTATTATATCCAAGATCTTAGAAACCCTTCTAACTCTCACTTCTTAGACCATCTGGAATCTCATTCTCTTCTTTCCGATCGCCAGTACGGCTTTCGGCGTTCGAGGTTACTGGTGAAATACTTTCCTATTTAACCGAATTATGGTTTTTCCGCCCTTAGGAACTACGGGAGACTTGCGCGGTGGCGCTTAACATATCCAAAGCATTTGACCGGTATGGCACGCCCACGGGTACTGCCCCCTCCCTCCCCCCAAAGCCTCCCCCTTCCCCTTTTTTGGGTTTCTCTCTCTTGCTTACTTATGTCTAGTTTTCTTTCAAAATCGCTCCAATATCGGCTTTTGTTGATGGGGCGACTTCTTCTTCCTTTTCTGTCAATAGTGGTGTTTCCTCAGGGGTTCTGTTCGTTAATCTCCTACTTTTTCCTAAATTTTCATTAATGAATCTTCTCACTGCACATCTAACTCTAATTCCAATCATATGCCGATGACTCGACCTTCATTCTTCAACTCATTTCAATTCTGCTCCACCTTTTACTTCTAGAATTGCTCTCTCTTAATCTTTCCGATTCTTTTCTCTGATCTGGATAGAATTTCGGGTTGGGTCGTCTGAACCTTGTGAAATTCAATTCTTTAAAAACTTCTACAAATCTCTCCCTCTCTAAGACACCTTCTAACTTCCTATCTCTTTCGACGGTTCTCCGCCGTCTTCCTGTTGGCAATATAAACATCCTTGCTTAACACAAACAAAAAAATGTCTTGGAAAACCTACATCACAACGGTTGCTAAGAGCGGCCTCAAGAAAACTGGGAGTTCTGTTTAGATGCGAGACTTTTTTTTCCTCTTCACAGTTACTCGCAGTTATACAAGGGTCTCATCCGCCTTGTATGAGTCACTGCTCTCATATACTGGGGGGGCTCAGGTTTCCACACCCGCTTTTTGAATAGGGTCGAGTCAAAGGCAAAAAGACTATAACTGTCCGTTTCTTTCTATTTCACTTGACCCTCTATCTATGCGGCGCGATGTTAGTGCTTTATCTCTTTTCTATAGTACCCGTAGCGGCAGTGCTCGAGGGAACTATCCACTCGCGGTGCCACCACTTTAAAAGAGCGCCCTCGTAGCACAAGCGGGTGCTGTGTCGGCACATGAGTTTTGTGTTTATATTGCAACTCCAGACTAGTTCGCTGCGGTGCCTCCTCCTTTCTGCCACCTCTGTTCTGTGGATTTCTCTTCCATCTTCTGTGTTTCCTACTCAATTAATCTCCCTCACTTTAAGGCCCGCGGTCTGTGCTCATCTGCGTAATTTGCGTTAGTTTGAAACGTTTTGTTTTTATTTTAAACACCCGCCTCCTTGATAGGGCTTTGCCCGTTGAGCGGTTGGTGATAACTGTAAATATTATATATATTATATATATATATATTATATATATATATATATTATATATATATATATCTATATATATATACTATATATATATTATATTATATATATATAAATATATATATATTATATATATTTATATTATATAATATATATATATATATAATATATATAAATATCTATATATATTATATATTATATATATATATATATATATATTATATATATATATTATATATTATATATATTGTATATATATATATATATTATATATATATATATATATATATAATATATATATTATATATATATATATATATAATATATATATATATAATATATACTGTAATATATATATATATAATATATATATTATATAGTATATTTATATATATTATATATATTATATATATATATATATATATTATTATATATATAATGAAGGAGAGAAACAAATCGCAATGATATGATACATGTCTTTGATAGATATATGTTAAACATATAATACAACTATGAATAAAGAGTAATATGGGACAACAATGAATGTAATAGAAGGAATGGGTTTAGTTAATGTAAACATACCTACGATGGTAGTAACTTTCTCTTCGTAGACGATCTACTGTGCATAGCGTCTGGAATATCCCTCATCAAGCTCCAACAATAGTCGGCCATCATATTGATATCCCACTTGCCCTGGTAAAGTCCTTCCATGAACTTTAGATCTTGATGGAAGCGTGTTCACCCTGCTCATCACTAACATCGCCTAAGTTATCCGGAAATTTTCTTAGGTGAGAATGTAAGTAGTGCAACTTTATACTCATTCTACATCCATGAGAATGAAAAACTGTCTAGCAGTTCCTGTACAATGTTAGTGGTTCTCGGCTTTCCTGTTCCCCATAAAATTCTGTGCTACATCTGAAAAAGCATTCCACGCTCTTGCCTCTAACAGTCATTGTTGTAGCAAAGGCAGCATCACGGAGGAGTGTCCGTATTTGTGGGCCATCAAATATCCCAGCTTTTTTCTTCTCGTCACTCAGACCAGGAAACGTTGAGCATATATAGCGGAAGCAATTCACCATGTCCAGGGCCTTCACAAAATTGTTTTCAATCAACCAAGTTTTATGTGTAGTGGAGGTAAGATGAATGTTTTCTCTCTGTACAAGTGTTCACGTACGATATTCCTGTCACCTGGCGTCAAGGTTTCCTCGG
>JABUQX010003265.1:0-20000 GCA_015478945.1 Trachelipus rathkii
GGTACGATGGACATCTTCCCCGATCTCACATGTCTTTGTTGATATCTTCCTAGGAAGCTCGTTATTTCCCAATCGTACTTGTGTACAATTTTAAATTTTATCGTCAACCGGATGGATACCGATTACATTGCTGAATTCCAGCTCAGAGAGTCAATAATAGACCTTTATTTGCGTTTTTATGAGCTGTTATGGATTCCTCAAGATATCGAGGTTTATCGCAGCTGCATGGCTAGGAGAGGATAAGTGTTTTTATGGGAGTGGGATTTCGGACTGAAGTAGTGAGAATAGTCTTAGTCAAGATGGTGAGCCGGATGAGAGGATATAATAGGAAGTAGACGTTGTGCTCTCGTCGATTGGACAATATTAAAACCTTGATATACGCAACTACTATTGGAAACCCATCGATGGTGCGACCTTATGGCGTACGTGTATAGGTTTCACAGTTCAAACGTCTGAAAATATTACAGAAATTGCCTGTAAAAAAAAAAAACGAATTAACATCCGCCCCACCTTAAACGATGCTTGACATTACTTGAGGACTTTCAATACATATAGTACAATGGGTAAATCCTATGGAATATTATTACACCGAAACATGATGGTTTTCCCGTTAAAGTCATGTTATACAGAGGGATAGCTTATTAATAATATTCAGCCTTGGGTGAGTTTACTTCTGACTCTTGTATGAGGAATGAGTGTCTGATATGAAATCGTCATAACGCGCGAAAAATGGTTTAGCGTTGCTGAAGGCATAAGTAGACTTACAATCCATTTCAGAGAGGATGTTGATATCTTTTTTATAGATGAGAAGATACTATAGAAACTTTACCCACTTTAATCCTAGATGTATCGCTGATTCAAGGGATGCACATTGATTAATATTTAAAATAAAACATTATATTTTTAAGTATATATATGTTTTCTTGTAAATTTACTATAACGCTTTTTCCGAATGAAAATATGATGTGAAATTCAAATACGCAAAACTTAGTTAATTTACTTTCCCGCTTAATATGAGCCGACCTTTATGACTAACGGAATGGAATGAATGATGGCTGTTTAATTCGATCTGGATTGTTGTGTGTTAAGAATACTTGTTGGTGAATGCTCATAGCTTTATAGCTTTACAGGAGAGATAAAACTTTACTATGGATGCGCCATTACCCATATAGGGATTATAAGGGGTAGGGTTGAAGGTATATTGCTAATTTTTGTGTTTTTAAAAGGATTAACATATTGTTAATGTAAAAATTTAACATGTCGAGTGACTGGGGGAAGATGATGAGGAGTAAGTAATGAAGGTGGATTATTGATTTTGGTGAAGAGTCGTTGTTAGTTACTTTAGCAGTCGGTAGTAAGACCAGTGAGCTCTTTGTTAATAGGTTAGGCACGTTGTGATTGATTCTTGCTTTAAGATGGTCTGGTTTGCCTGTTGTACATTATATTTCTTTAGTTCTGGGGATCAATGTTATGTTGTTTACATTTATTATATGAAAAACTTTGTGTGACGCACTGCATACTTTTCGCCGGTCATATGATGTCTACAGCAAGGTTATAGTAAAATTTTTGTTACATGATTACCATTGTTAATGTAAAATATTGAACATTGTTATGTTTATGATGACAGATGCTTGACCAAAGGTGAATAGTTTACGTTTTGGGAATGTTGATGTTAATTTACTTACTATTGTTAGTGAGTTAATATTCATGTTCGCGAAGATACGTTAAGTAAGCTTTATTAGATGTGAAAAGTTTGTACTTCAGCAGATATTGTCTGATCTTTGTCGATAAAGAAACTTGATTTTATTTATGTTTATCCAAATACTACTACCAACATGTGGACCTTTAATCAATAGTGTAATCAATTAGATCAATAGTTCTAAGGAGGACAGAAGAGAGGAGGCTGAGATTAGTGGTGTGATTTAGTGATTTACTGATTAACTGGGGTAGGTAAAAAACGTAAATTTGTAAGTTTATAAACATAAAAAAGTGTAAGAAATTATTTATTTATTTCTTATTTATTTATTTATTTATTTCTTGATGGTTCTGAAACCATTATATTTCGAAATCTACATACCGTAGGTAACTATGAATAAGTTCTCAACATATTGAATCATTACACAAACTGTTTTTAATAGAATCTTGGCCACCGCATCGGCTCCTACACCGGTTTCTGTGCCTACTCCTCAGACTCCTCCTTTCCTCATATCTTCTTCGCTCCATGCGCTTTCCTGGCGCTCCTTTCAGTTCACTTTCTGTCGTTTATTCGCCTTTCTTCTTTCCATCTCTGCTTGTTGTCCATTCTATTGTCATTATCTTGCTTCTTTTTTTTTTTTCAAATGGTGGGGGAACCCACCTCCGGTAGGATCGGTCTCTGAACTCCGAAACCGATTCCGCTTCCATCTCCGTCTCCGATCTTCAAATCCTCTACCCTGTCTGCAGTTTTAATCCTGACGTAATCAATATTTAACTTTTTTTGGGACAGAGCCCCCTGTACGGAGGGAAGGACGCAAGAAGGGAACGTAATTCTCGTCTACGATGAGTATTAGCTTCGTATCATATAGGCTCACATCCAAATTTTAGCCCGAAACGTTACAGCCTAACATTGGTTTTCAGGACGAATTTTGACCTTTGAGCGCGTTAAGGGGACAGTCACCCCCTTGGGGTGGGACCTACGTCAACACAAAACAGTTGCGGTGAGGGATCAGGTTATCATCCTCATAAAGAACAATACCAAGTTTGAAAGCACGGATACGTTAACTCAACCCGATGTAGATGATTAAGGTCGGACGCAGAAACGGATTGCGTAAGAAAAACCTCGCGGAATCTCGAGAGGTGCGAAGTGTCATAAAAAGACGATCCGCTTACAGGGGACGTTTTATATTCAGTACTCAGATTTGCGGATTATCCAATTCGGAGAATGCGGAATCGTATCGAGCGTAAATAAGTATGTGTATGTGTTGTTATGTGGTAGTGGTGGATTGCGCGGACGCTCGTCGCCGGCGCTAGACGAATCTCGTTACTCGACGAGATTAGCGTCAATCACAGCTCGGGAGCCTAACTCGTCGTTAGGCACAACTCAAATCCGGGTTGGGAAAGCCATGTGTAAAAGAGGTATAATAAAGCGCGAGCCCGAGCGGGCTATCGCTCTTACGGCGGGTGACCACCCTCTAATATATACAATACCTCACCAAGGACTTGAATTTGCACGCATTCGGAGCGGTTATGCCCATAGTATTTACATATGATATTCCGAAGGTTATAAGAGCAAAATCTTCTTATACTTTTGAGAAAAAGCTGCCACCGAGTTCCGGAGGCGTGCAATTACGACATCACGTGAACTACTGCAGGGCTGGCGCGATTGTAGTGCTGTCCTATTGGAAATTTTCATGATTATCATGTTCTTTTTATATTGTAACTTTCCTATTATGAAAGGACAATGTGCCTATCATAAGAAATAATAATATATATATATAATATATATATATAATTATATATATATATATATATATATATAGTAATATATATATTAATATATATAAAATATATTATATATATATAATAATATATATATATATAGGGCACTATCTCCTTTAAATGGAAGTTACTTAAAATATAAGACGATAGTATATTGAAAATCGGAGCCGATACGCTACCTCGTATGCAACTCCTGCTTGTGATTCACGTGTTAGACTAATAACTGTCCAATAGAAAGAGCGCAAGAGTTATCAACACAAGTTGCTTTTTTATATCATGTTTATTTTTTGATTAATTTTAAATTATTTTTATTTTTATTAAAGGAGGGCTCGAGCCGACAGGAGGGTACAGAGGGACGAAGTCAGGCCTCTCCGTCGTCTCCCCTGTCTGAGTCCGGAGATGCCCTGATGGCTCTTCCATCTGGCCAATTTTATTCGGGTTTGGAATATATCCTTTATTATAAAAAAAAAAAGTTTTAGGTGTAACTCTAACGCTTCTATTGCCGTGAGAATAATCTGAAAAAAATCCGATATTATCATCGTTCGTTCGAGTATAAGGTTAACTTCGCTTATTAAATTACAAGTATATATATAATATATATATAGTATAATAGATATATATATTATATATATATAATTATATATATATAATATATATATATTTATAATATAAATGACTATTTATAAAGTATTTGTTTATAGAGTAGTGCTATAAAAATATAAAATTAAGTAATTATGGCAAAGGCTACTTCAGATGGAAGCCGAACAACCTGGTTATCCTTTAAAACTACGTAATCCTATCTTAAAACTGAATACATTTTGATTGAATTCAGCGAAAAATGTTAATTTGAAAAGGAATTATGGGAGAAAAAATTAATTAATGAAGAGTTGTATTCGAAAAAGAATGTTAAAAAGGATATTATGATAATTAATTTTGTCAAGTGGAGTTGTATTCGGAATAAGAATGGTACAAAAAGGACATTCTAAGTACTTTCTGAACAGCGAGACTCCCCTCTCCGATCCTCCCTCCTAGACGCAGAGATAATAAAAAAAAAAAATTAGAATAATGATTATTTGTTATTATATTGTAATCGGTGTAATGAAAAACTATCGTTTTTTTTTATTTCATGTTCGGATATCTTATATATATATATTAATATATTATATATATATTACTTAAGTAATTATATTCAAATAAATTATAATATTATTATATATATATATATATAATAACGTTATATATATAATATGACCTATATATAATATATATATTATATATATATATATAGATAATATATAATATAATAATATATTATAAGAATTTATATATAATAATAGGATTATAAATATAATATATAAATATATATATATATTAAATACTATAGTATATAATAATACATATATTATAATAACTATAACTAATATAATAATATGATAATATATAATGTAATATATATATAGCATATATATATTAATAGATAATTATATTATATATATATATATAAAGTTATAGTATATATATAATTATATATATAAATAATTATTATATATATATATATGATATATATATTATATATATATATAATAATATAAATATTATATATTAATAATAGTAGTAATATATATATATATATATATATGAGGATATGTTGTTACTAGGTTACATCTTAGGTTAGGTTACTTGGGTTTAGTTAGTGTGTTAGGGTATAGGTTAAAAGGTTAGGCACTTGCCCGAATAAAAGATAATTTCACCCCAAGAACATCGTATATTTAGATGTATGTCATTAGAAACTGTTGTGTGAAGTGCATGGGTGCGTGTGTGCTGGTGTGATTGTAGGATGTGGTGAGTGTATTGTAGGTGTGTGTATGAGTGTTGTTTGGATGATGTGTGGTGTTCCTGGTTATCGTGTGAATGAAATAATTAAATTGAAAACAATTAAAAAATAGAAAGGAAGATATAAGAAAAAACATGTGTAGGTGTGTTAGTCGTAATTGAGTAATATAGCAAAGAAGAGGTGATGTGTGTGTGTGGGATGTGTGTGTGTGTAGTGATGTGTTGTGTGTGTGTGTGGTGTGTTTCATACTATTCTTATAGTGTAATAATTGATAACATTTAAAATTGAATATTTGGGGAGAGGGTAAAGAATGTCTAGAGAAATTTGGAGGAAGATAGGGGGAGTAAAGTCAATGTCTTGAAATTTTTACTGCAGCATTTACTATCGTACAAAAAGTCATGAGTAGATATATTTATAAAATTTGTTTATGGCCTTTTATGTTTAATTTTATGTTTAATTTTATTTCCTGCATTAAAGTGTTCGCTGATTTCAAAAGAATGTATCAGAAATTTTATGTGACTAAAGTAATTTTTTTAGCGGTATTACAGGTGTCTGGGCCTTAAGTCTGATTGGAAGGGGTAGACTGTGATACCTATATTATATAGATAATAATATATATATAGTAGTATATAATATATATATATATGAATAGTAATATATTAGTATATATATGATATATTATATGTATATTATATATATATATATTAGTATATATTATATATATGATATATGTGATATAGAAAACTATCTTTATATACCTTATGATCTAAAGTAAATTTTTAATTTTATAACTTATATAATATTAAAACTAACAATAAAAAATAGAATAATAGAAATAAAAAGAAATTATATTTTATTGAATGTTGATAATTAAAAAAAAAAAAGAGAGAGAAAGAGAAAAAATCTACTATTTCATGTTTGTTGTTACCGGTACTGAGTGCTGGAGGAGATTTTATACAATGGTTACCGGCATGTAGGATCTTCAGTCTAAACAGATGGCCATCGCGTTGAGTTTTTTCTCAATAGTTCTTGAGTTTTGGGAAATTCATGAGTTCTTGGGGAAGTACTTGCAGGTTGTGTGAGCCATAATAAGGATATTATAATATTAATAGTATAGTAGTAGTATACGGTGATAATAATATAGGATATATAATAAAAAATTGGATAAATATGATACCTTGATTAGAATATATATAATTATATTATATATATTTATATATATAGAAGTATAGTTCATAGTTATATTATTTGTTTAACATATATCACCGGGGCAGAATATTAGGGGGCTCGAGCGACGGGGAGCAAGAAGGTGGGGATTAGTTTTACCATTACCCCGTAGGGGAGGCAGCGAAGGAACCCGCGACACCAAATACCAAAGAGGCGGGTTCCGGAGACCCTCCCAGGAGGGGGGGGAAATAGTCCCTTACCCTGTCGTTCCCCGGTAAGGCCGAGAGACCCGACCCCGACTTCCTGCCATCTTTGCGTTTACCCTTGGGTAGTTCCTTTAGTTAAAAAAAAAATGTAAAAAAAGTTAAATGTCTGACGGAGTCAGTAAAAACGAGAACATTGTCCGGTATATATAGTTATTGTTGGAATTCATCAAAGTCCCATAATAGAAAGCTATTTATGGTCCATAAAATACCCGAGTTGTACTATTGTGTTTTGGCAGACGATGTACCGTTCAAAAGTTCCATAACTAGAACTTGGTCTCCTATATACTAATATATATGATAATATATATAATATATATATATATATATATATATATATAATATATATATAATAATAGTTATATAATATATATTATATATATATATATATATATTAATATATATTTATATATATAGATATAATAATTATATATATAGTAATAATATATATATATATATATATATATAATATATATATATATATAATTAATAATAATATATAATTAATATAATCATATAATATAATATATAATAATAATATATAATAAATATATATATAATATAATTATTATATTAGTAAATTATATATATTATATATATAGTCCCTCATTTTCGAAAGACAAAAATTATGACAATTTATCTGAAAAAGTATGTTCAAACTTATGTCAAAATTTGCGATAAGCAAAATTTATCAACAATATGGTTATAAATTAATCACAATAAGTAATTCAGAAAAAATTAACCAGAAGAAGAATAGAAGACTCACTTAAAGATACTCTCTCCTGAACTCCCCATCCTTCAAACTTCAAAAAAACAAGAAAAACCAGCAAGGAGTCCAAAATTCAGGAAATCTCATAGGCCAATTTGTTAGATGGTAAGGAGTAATTCTCAGCAATTAGCGCATCTATATTTATCATATTGCGCTAAATAATATCCACACCACATACCCATCTTTTGTTTTTTATTATTAATATCATTATTAGTATTATTATATATTATTATTATTATTATATTATATTATTATTATATATTATTATTAATATTATTATATTATATTATTATTATTATTATTATTATTATTATTATTATTATTATCATTAATCTTTGCTCATGCCTAATTTTTAACAACCGTAAGTTAACATAATATCACCTGCACTAATATATAGGATTTATATAGTATATATAATAATATATTATATATATAATATATATATATATATATATATATATAATATATATATATATATATTATATATATATGAGAAATCTTTTATGATGTCTCTCTCTTGTAATGAAGCGCCTATTGAAATTATTGTTCACTCTTTTGAATGGTAAACCGCCTTATAATAGCTTAATTACGCCAAATATACATATCTGGGTTACATAAAAATCCGATAATATTCAATATCTTTCATTATGATGGAAATGGGTTTAATGGCGACGGCACAAAAGCAGTCCTTCAAGGTTTTTTGTTCATTGCCAAAACGGTAGTTGTTGTTATGTTGCGTCGATTTGTGAAGATAGAGAGAAAAGATTTTCTGGATGGATTGCCTCTAATTGAGGATAAAATGAAAAAGGTTGGTAAAAAAGGAGTAACATTTCTGCGTGTTTGTCGAAGGCTACGTGAATTTCCGTTAAGATTTGACCCGGATTTAATCGTTATACAAAGGAGAGCTTAACAGATGGATTAAATAAAGGGTCAAGGAGTGCTGCAGGAAAACAAAAATTTCTATTTAACGTCTATTGCAGAAAAATGAAAACTATTGATTCGTCGATTAAAAAAGAATATAGTAATAATAATGATATTAATAATAATAATAATAATAATTAATAATAATAATAATAAATAATAAATAATAATAATAATAATAATAATAAATAATAATAATAATAATAATAATAATAATAATAATAATAATAATAATAATAATAATAATAATAATAATAATAATAATAATAATAATAATGCACGTAGAGCTAACAAAAGGTAGTAACTAATCATTAAAAATGACGAGTATGAAAAAACGAATAACAGAGAGAGAGAGAGAGAGAGAGAGAGTGTGGGAGTATGAGAGAGGTAAGACGGAGAGAGAGACGGAGACGAGACGAGAGAGAGAGAGACGGAGAGAGAAGAGAGAAGAGGAGAGAAGAGATTGAGAGAGAGATGAGGAGGAGATGAGAATTAGCTCTGGGAATTTTGAATACGTTTGCTAGTCTTTTTCTGTATTAATAGGTCTTAGCCCATAACCGCGTTAACCTCACCTGGATTTAAAAAGTTCTTTTCTTTCGGCTTGTCGAAGCAACGTTTTGTTCTTTTAAGCATATGTGTGTATGAAATGCCTTTGTTCGATCGAACACAAAGGGCAGACGCGTGTGGCCAAAGGAAAAGTTTACTTTTCCATTTTTATACAAAGGATATTTCAAAGAAAATATGTTAAAAATATTATTCGAGATTTAAGACCTCCACACACGTATATATATATATATAATAATATATATAGGGTATATATAAATATTAATAATGATTATATATATATATACTATATATTATATATATGTATATATATATATATACATAATATATTATATATAGTATATATATATATATAGTATAATGATATATATATCACAAAAACAAAGTCATAAACCCTCGCACTCCACAAAATAGGTAAAATTAATCAATCACTTAAGAAGATAAAAAGCAAGCACGATCCAAACAATAGAAATTAACTTCCAAACATATATTTAAAACACCAAGACCATCAAAAACTCACCAGCAACCGTCCCAATTAACATCTCAAACATACACATTAAATGCTTGGGAAATACCGCACTAGCTCATTTAGTACAAATATAGCAACCTATTCATCAATATTAAATCGCATTCCATTCTCCTGCGAAAAGAGTAATATCATCCGATAAGTTAAAATCATATGATAAGTACCCCTCAAACCTGTCTCTTCCTATCGCCCAATTCACTGCTTATCCGTTAATCTGTAAACTCCTAGAAAAGTTCTTACTGGATAAGATAAAACCACACAATCCCAAACAAAAGTTCCAACATGGCTTCCGGTTATTGTTAACTATGCGACGCCTGGCGTCCACATGCTCTTCGACATCCCGCTCGACTCGCGAGCAGCTAACAACTCCTCCCTCGAATCCTTCATTTAAAACTCTCACAAAACACTTTACCACCACCAATCCCCACATACGCACCGCGCCTTAAATCTCCAGCGCGCCTACACACAATCAATATTATCTTAGCCAATCCGCCCAGACACCACCCACCGGCTCCTCCGACACAGCTATCCATACCAACAATCTAGTGCACCAAAATATAATTATCAAACATTCCGCCCACTAGACTAAAGAAATGATTATCATACTTCTTATCGGGAAGAACCGCACAAATGCAGATAAAAAAAAATCACGCACAGTAAATATTATAAACGGTGTATCCCAAGGCATAAATCCTGATCCCACACTCTCTCACCCCTATTCACAGCAACCTCCTCACCTCCACACCACAAAACAGGACCGCACAAACATAAACAACCTACGCAAGAACATAACCACAGCTACGCATATACACCAGAAAATCTAAACTACAACACTCCCTTCCTCACCACTCAACAATACATCAAATAAGTACAGACTTGGTCTAACGGACAATAGATTGTCAGAATCACCAAACAAATCCTAAATTACACTAATCATAATAGACCGTCAGCTTGGTACTAAATAACATCTCTATCCCATTAAACAAAACGCCCAAGAATTCTGTGATATCATGAACACACACTTAACTTTTCTCAAAAACAGCATAAAGATAAACATAGCTGCATCAGCAAACAGAAATTAAAACGATTTTTGACATCAATGGGCTTCCGGAATGGGATGATGACTGCGACGTCATTTGAGCCCAAAAATTCGATCTTCATCATGAATCTCGCTTTCATACCAATATGAAGATCCGTTTATAGGCCAAAGGTAAACATGAACAAAACTTCAAACAACAAAAACAAAACACTCAGAATGTTATAACAGGATGTACATCTTAACAACTTACTCAACAAGCACTTTCACGATGAAAACAAAGATACTACCATAGACATAACACCTGAATGATAGGCACGCCAAAATTACTCTAAAAACCAATCACCACAATACTCTGTTACACTAACTCCTAATCTCCACTTAATCGCAAACTAGAAACAGCCACCGATCTTCCACAGTGCTACTATATACAAACATGAATCCTAAGTATATCCAACCCCTCCATCAACATACAATACTCAATGTTAAAAACAATACACACTCACCTAGACAAAACAATACTGTAAGAATAACAAGCAAAATAATATCACTAAATAATCGACCACCAGAGAAAAGCTATCTGAACTATAAACTCCCTTCCTATAAACCATCAGTCATCTTTAGCCAATTGAGATTGCGGCCACCATCCAAACTTTTGAACACTACAGAAAATAGATCAACATCAACCCAAAAACACCTCAACTATATCTGCACAAAGTGCAACAGCCCGTAAACTCTGTGTATCATTTGCACTTAGATCTGTCTCTTCTTAATTCATCATCCTAGAACAACCTGGAAATCATCAACCCTAAGCGACCTGTGGAGCGAGGGTCGGGTCGCGGCAGGGTAATCGTAGTCAGGTGTGGGCCCATTAGAAGAGGGGGGTCAAGGGCGAGAAAAGGTATAAGGCTATAGATATATGTAATATTATAATATATATATAATATATATAATATATTATAGATATAGTATTAATAATATATAAATATATATATATATATTGTATAGTATATATATATTAAGTTATATTAGTATATATTATTATAATATATATATAGGTATATTATTATATATATATAATATATATTATATATACGGTGTATATATATATATATTTGTAGGTATATGTCTATATTATTAAGATATATTATAATATATATATTTATATATATAATTATATATAATATATATATATATATAATATATATATATAATGATATATATATATATATATATATTAGTATATATGATATAAATATTTTAATTATATATTAGTTATATATATATATATTTAATATATATATAGGTACTGATATTTATATATAATAGTATAGTTATATATATATATATATATGATATATAGTATAATATATTATATTAGTATATAATATAATATATTTATATTATAATATATGATTCGACTGTCATCGAGTGTGTGGAAGCAGTGGAAACCAGAAGGGTTATCATGCGGAGAAAGGAGAAGGAGTCAGAAGGAGAAGATTTTTTAAAGAAGAAGGAAAGTCTGAAATAATTTGAGGAATAGGAGAGTGAACTGATAGAGTTCGACTCAAGATACTATTTCTGTCCATTCTTTCAGGAGAGAGGAATTTATGATTCAAAGTAACCCTAACTACCTTAAAAGGAAAATATATTTACGATTCGAAAGTTTTAACAATGCAAAATTTTATATATTTTAATTAATTTCACCTTAAGTCTGTGGAAGAAGGATACTACAAAATTTTCAAACTTTATCTATTTTTTTGGTAATTTTAGAATATTTAAAAAAAAATGGATAATAAAATAAAGAAAATTTAAAAGTTAATGCTGAAAGTTTTCTTTGAAGCAGTGCGAGTTCATATGAAGAAAATATTCAAAAGGATCTTCAAAGAAATCTTGTTCAAACTCCTTTTCTACTATAAAGCTCTTTCTGGGATTTGGTGATAGTTTTAAATTATTTGCACCACAACTATCACCTTGCAAACCATGCAGAATTAATAATATATATATATATATAGTAGGTATATTATATATATATGATATATTATAATATATTAGTATAGTATATTAATGAATATTATATACTATGAATAGTTGATATATATATAGATATAGATATATAATATAGTAGATTAAACATCAAAATATACGTAAATAATATAATTTCGTCGCTTGAAAGGCATAGAAGGTAATAAGCACAGTTGTGTGGTGAATTTAGGTATTTCAGCGGCCACATAAAACAATTTTTGCTTGAATTCAATGTATAAATAGCTTCAGTTTCTACGACGATTTATTTGAATATGCTCTGCCCGTGAGCGGTGGTAAAAAAAGAATTCAACTATGAGAATAGATAAATCAACATGAAATATTTTTTCTCTGATTATCCGTTTAATCAGAATTAAGCTATTCTTGTTCGCTGATTATAAAAAAATAAAATAAAAGTAAAATGCAAAAAAAAAAAAAAAAAAAAAAAAAAAAATTGCCGTTTTACAAAGATATTACCAAAAAATAGTGATAATTAAAAATAGATTTTTCCTTTTAAATCGCTTTCTTAAAATTTACTAAATACCGCGTCATATAACCTTTTGTCTTTCAAACGATCGAAATATATATAATATAGGGTATTATATATATATATATATATATATATTATAGTAATATATATATTATGATATATTATATAATAGTAGTGGGTATAATATAATATAGTATAATATTATATATATATATTAATATATATATAATATATATATATAGTTATAATACTATAGTATTAATAGAAGAGTATATATAGATATGTATATATATATATACTATAGTATATTATATATATTATTTTATATATATATATATAAATATATTAGTATCATATATATTATATTATATATTAATATATATATATATATATATAATAATAATATTAAATATAGGTAATATGATAATTATATAATATAGTATATATGATGTTTCTACTCTGATTTCCCCGAGATTATTCAAAGAAATCATTACTTATCTTCATCGGGAATTAGGGTTGTTTAGTTGTTAAACTAAAGAAAATACAAAATATACCAAAAAATAAATTGCTTTATTTTAAAGTTTCAAAAAATCTTTAAGTTTCTACTTCACAAAAGAGATAAACAGTGTTATAAATAAACTTTCTCTCATTATACTTCCTTTTCTCATTCTTCCTTTCTTCTCCGTCTTCCCTTGTGTTGCAGCTCAATTTTTATCTCGGATTTTTGCTTCTATAACCCCGCTATAGACTATTCGGTGATATACATCCTCCCCGATCTCTATCTAATATTTCTAAAATCTCTTCTCTATCTGATATTTCTAATTTTTTTTTTCCTTTTTTTTTAAATATAAAATATCTGGTCATCTCTGACTCGGATACGAAGACGATAACGTGGTTGTTTTCAAAGACTTTAAAACTCAATTTTTTAATCTATTTACTCGAAACTATCTTCTACATAATTACAGAATATTCTCCCAAAACACTCAACTTGATTAATAATTTTGAATTTGGACGCTGTTGTCTGAGAGCTCGTGAGTATCATCTTTACACACATACTATATATTAATATATATTATATATAATATATATATATAATATATATATATATATATATATGATATATTATATATATATATATATATATTATATATATATACACGTTATATATATATATATATATTTATTTATTTATATATAATATATATATTATATATAGTATATAATATATATATATATAATATGATATATATATAGTTAGTATATCTTTACACATATACTATATATATATATATATATATATATATATATATAAGACCGTAACCAGACTAGGTTGAGGGGTCTGAACCCCTCGAAATTATTTATACTGTGAAAAAAAAATTTGTGACGAGTTTTTTTAATTTTAATTTATGAGAATAATAGAAATAACAATAAAAGCAATTTAAGGGAATATATTAAAAGAAGTTAGAAAAATATATTTATGGTTCTTGAAAATTTCTTAGGTTTAGTGGCTGTTGAAAGTACAAAAGAAGGATCCCTAAGAGAGACAATACTACGAAGGTTGAAATAAACAGCAACAATCTGATTGGACAACGATATGATGGTGCCGAATCGATGAAGAAAAGTTTTAGACGTGTTCGAGCTGTCGATAATATACAGCAGAATTGTATGTTGGTTCATTGCTGCTCACATTCATGTGGAATACAACACATTAGAATCTTTATCGCCACGTACAGTAAAAACAACTGGGCTTTCCTTTGGGTAACCAAGGTGAACACATATTTTAATTGAGAAATAGGAAAGATTTTTCCAGGGATAAAATGAACAAAGCTAACACGATTGTATGAAACAATGTATGTGGAAAGTTACGATGGATTATTAAGAATTAGAAAAGTTTTAAAGCAAGATGAAGCTTTAGAGGAGTTTGAGATGGATCAAGATATTGAACCTTTTTCTTAAACCTCAAATCTTCTGAAATTTGTAATCATAAGAGGGTAGATTATAAGTTTAATTATGATTTCAGCTTTATTCTTCGTCCCTCGTCAATTATTTACTACATTTCAGTCTCCATCATTAATGACGGCAACTGCTCTTAGTCACGTTGAAAATGTAAAGCTTGTTTTGAAATATCTTCTTTCAAAACATTGACAAAAATTTTTCAATAATTTTGGAAGTTGCAACAGAACTTGCTTTCTGTTAATGAAGAAACGAGAATACCGAGTGTCAGAATCAATGCAAAATGGAAAGGCAAAGTAATTGCAATTTCTTTCCTTCAGGAATTTTCAAACAAGTTAGAGGGAAGTTCGTAAGTCCTATATTCATCCTTATCAATCTTAGTAAAGTGATTCCATCGATATCAATAAAAAATTTACGAAATTTGCAAATAAATTTGATCCATATGGTCCCATTTGCACTGTTAAGGATTTTAGCATTTTTCTCACTCGCAAAGTGATCTGCAGAAAAATATTAATCTAATCTGAAAAATCTTAAAAAACACTTTCCTAATTCTACATGGGAGGGAAGACTAACAGAACAGACTTTAATTAGTAAGTGCTCGTCATAGCTACACATCATAAATGAAGGGAGTTGTTCATTATATTGTTGTGAGAGCAAAAAGAATAAATTTTTTTATATATAAAATAAAATGTATATTTTTGCTATTTTGAAATTGCTATTAATGATTATTTTATTACATTTTATTCAAGTAAGGATATATATATATATATATATATATATATATATATATAAATATATATATATTATATATATATATATATTATATATATATATATATATATATATATATATATATATTATATAAAGAATATACAAAAGATTTATGTTTATATCATTTTCCAGTATGACAGTAAGGTATAATCCTAAAAACTATGCTATTATTATTATTAATGAACATAAACATCCTATTTAACATATATCCTACAACTAAAAGCATGAATATTTGACTACTTTCACTCTTCACCAGTCTGCGATTGATACATATAAATGTACACATTCATAACCATAATTTTACATTATTCCATTGGTTAGATTGAAGCTCTTAGTAATCAATCATCAAATACTATATATCTATATATATATATATATATATATAATATATTATATATATATATATATATATATATATATTACACAAATATATATATATATATATATATATATATATATATATATAGGGATAGCTTGCTAAGTTGGTGGCTTCTTTTGTGAGCAAGTCCCTATATAAATAATGATGGGGTTAAAAATCATATATTTTGAACGATTGTAGTTACTTTTAACATAAAGATAATAAAGTTGCCCGTTGCTGTGGGAGATACTCTCCTCCTCAAATTCTTGATAAGTCCTCTGCTTAGCGATGTTTTAAACGTCCCTTTCTCGGCGCACTTTCAATCTTGATTTTGCCGAGTAGAAGATTTGCCCTCGTGACCTTAGCCGCTGGTTTACCTCCCCAGCTGAGGTTAGAAATTTTCTTGGGTGGCTTATTTTAGGGCGATTGAGTTTCGGAGAGAGGTAGTAAGTCTGCATTTGTGATTTTAGTGATTTTATGAGTGAATATCTCGACAAGGCGGGTTTATATTTTATTTCATTTCGACTTATGCTAAACATTTTGCTTGCGCAACTTTTAAGCGATAAATTCGATACATAAATTAAAAATTTTACAAAGTTATAATAGAGTACTTCATTACTTCCCACGCTAAACACGGAGTGAGAAAGTATGTTATAATAGTTATACAAGATATAAAAGCAAATCATCATTCAAAATGTATACATATTAGAGTGCATTAAAAAAAGTGCGCGCAAACATACAAAACATTTCAATGAGATAATAATAAATAAATAAAATACATAAAGTAAAAGTACTTTCAAAAGCAAGCATATCTAATTATGTCCGAAGACATAAGTACACATACAAACTTTTGAATGCACAAATAGTATACATGAAATGCAAACAATATTCAAGTACAAGCATATCTGGTTACATCCGAACATCTAAACATACATAGAAATATTTGAAAATATAAAAATACAATAATGTTATAAATAAATATATAAATTAAATATATCGCACATAAGTTTGCTTGGAGAATGTCCCTTGACGTCTCGGTGTTCGACGTAAATTCTTCTTCTTTTGGCACTGAATGCTGATTGAATAGTTGAATAATAAGGAAAGGTCCAGTCAGGAGCTTCTGATGTTTTCTTGATTCGATCAACACATGTGTGCATGTTTTTAAAGCTTCGTGATATATGTAGAGGCGAAGATTGCCTAAAATCTAGTCCTTTATTGTAGCGATAAATTTTTATAAATATTTAACAGGCAACATTGATCAAATCAGTGAATCCAAGGAAAAGTCCATTATAAAGCGTTTCTAATGTTTTCTTGATTTGATCAACGCGTATGTAAACATTTTTCAAAGCTTCCGGTATGAAAGAAACATTGCGGGACATTTGTAGAGGCGAAATTACCTGAAATCTAGCTGAATTTGTGATTTAAATGATTTTATGAGTGATTATCTCGACAAGGCTGGTTAATATATTATTTCATTTCGACTTATGCTAAAATTTTGCTTGCGCAAATTTTAGCATAAGTTCGAACATAAAATTTTTACAGCTAGTTTTAATGGAGTACTACACACACACACACACACACACACACACACACACACACACACACATGTATATATATATATATATATATTATATATATATATATATATATATATATATATTATATATATATATATATATATATATATGTCTAATATATTATACTATATATATATATATATATATATATAAATTAAGATATATAAAGAGATCAATATATATATATATTATTATATTTTATATATATATATATCAATCAATCATACATATATATTATATTATATATATATATAATATATATATATATATATATAATATATATATATACATATATAATATATATATAATATATATATATTATATATATATATATAACACTGGCCAACAAAAAATAATGAATCCTTGAAAATGCAAATGTATTATATATATATTATTATATATATATACTATTAATATATATATATATATATATATATATACTATATATATATATATTATATATATATATGAATATATATATAATAACACTGGCCAACAAGATTTTTTTGCCGGAAAAAACATTTGAAGGTCATTTTATTGGTAACTTGTTGCCCTGATTCCGAATATGACCTCCGTTTTCCTGGATTGGCTCTAGTTTTTTGAGATACAGGGTGGTCACAAAAATACATTAATAACAACAATTTATGTTAGGTTGTAACGTAATTCACAATAAAAAACACGAAAGAAATATATCAAATTGTTAATGAGTAAGTAAATAAAATGCTAATAGGTCAAAACATTCATTCAGTACAATGGGATCAGAAGGAGATGAAATACAACTCAAGGTTTAGATGATTGGCTCAACGCTGTGCTCAATGTGGACAATCACGTAGAAGGCTGAAACAACAAGAAACTGTTTTGTGCGTTTACATATAAAGCACTTAATGACCATCATGTTTATCTTGAAGGAACTCTCCTTAAACCAAACATGGTGCTTCCTGGACAAGCATGCGAAATCAAGTAGACTCCCGCACAAGCAGCTGAAGTAATCGCTCATATTAGCATTCAAATTTTTGAAGTCTGAAAGCATTTTCTGTACGAGTTTACATAATTAACAAATTCATAGGTGCTAAAAAGTTCTGAACAACCAAGACAAAACTTTTCCAGGCAAATGCTTCAATATCAGTCATGGAATTTATGAAATTGTCATCCTTGATGATTTGGCGAATTTGAGGGCCACTAAAGATTCCAGCTTTGAGTTTCTCCATACTCAACCCTGGAAAAATTCTGCAAATATATTTGAAACATTCACCATCTTTGTCTAGGGCCATAACAAATTGCTTCATCAGTCCTAGTTTGATGTGGAGTGGTGGGAAATAAATTTTTCCCCTGTAAACCAGTGGTTTTCGTTAACGATATTTGATGCACCTACAGTCATATTTTCCTAGCAGGCCATACAACTTTTCCCAGTGGTCTTCTTTAGCCCCACTATCCCCCAAGCATATGAAACAAGGGTACTTAGTATATCGCTTTGGCTGCCGCAAGTAAGATGTTGACGCATCTTCAAAATCCTAACGCATAATAGACCCTGGGTTTATTATATCTTAAGCTTCTGCAAGATCATTCATATATTTTCATATTCCTCTTTCCGTTTTGTTGAGTGAACTATTGGAATCGATGCATAACTATTCCCATTGTTCAATAAAACACACTTCAAGCTCTCGTTGAACTATCCATAAACAATCGTCAATCTTCTGGTCGGTATTTAGGTAACCCATTTCGAGTAGGAGTCCAGGCATGTTCCCACAATAATACTAGGTTTCTTCTTTCAATGAAATGGAAGAAAGTAACTACTCTCTTGTCGCGAAAAAAGTTATTTTTACATTCGGCCTCGAGACAGTTCTTTTCACTTAAGTCTAGATGCTAAGCTGCAGAATCTTGGCTTGGA
This sequence comes from Trachelipus rathkii, assembly GCA_015478945.1. Taxonomy (NCBI): domain Eukaryota; kingdom Metazoa; phylum Arthropoda; class Malacostraca; order Isopoda; family Trachelipodidae; genus Trachelipus; species Trachelipus rathkii. The sequence goes on from JABUQX010003265.1 coordinate 19,617, forward strand.
GAGACTTAACCTCTCGTAACCAAATCATTGGCTCTCTTCCTGGAGAACTGTTGCTGTGTAAGAAGTATTTCTTCATATTCACTAAAACTATCTGCGCGTATCACACCAAACTCCTGGATATCTTCTTCACAGACAATGCTACGGTCTGGGAGTGTTAAGTGGAACACTGGGATGCGGGACATCGTCGGGAGTGGTGGTACAGGTCGCCTTGCTGATTCCAAACCCGGATACTCAAATTTACGTTTCTTGGGTAACGATTGATACTTTCACATTACCAAACACAAAAATAACAGTCACTGTAGTGATTCTTTGGCTCCCGCCATATTAGCACACCAAATTTTAAACCTTTTCTTCGTCCATTTTTCCACTGACGTAGATTTTCGA